>CAMXCT020003583.1:37431-60453 GCA_947184155.2 Cladocopium goreaui | reverse complement strand
TGTGTAAAAGCTTCTGTGTGTACAAGCGTTTGTGTGTAAAAGCAGCTCCTGTGTGTAAAAGGGTATGTGTGTAAAAGTGTCTGTGTGTAAAGGCTTCTGTGTGTAAAAGTGTCTGTGTAGAAGCGTCTGTGTGTAAAAGCTTCTGTATGTAAAAGCTTCTGTGTGTAAAAGCTTCTGTATGTAAAAGCTTCTGTGTGTAAAAGCTTCTGTGGGTAAAAGCTTTGTGTGTAAAAGCGTCTGTGTAAAAGCGTCTGTGTGTAAAAGTGTCTGCGATGCAAACTATTGTCTTGCACTTCTCACTATTTTGTCTTGATACTCCTCTTCTCGACTGCCTATAACACAGCTTTCATATATCGTTTCTAATATTGCGTCTCCATACTAACAAGAGAAGACCCTGCTCCTCTACGCTCTCGGGCCATCCGTCGTCTAGTTTTTTGGGGCATCCGGAGTTTAATTAGTCAATTTGGGACCGTACTGCAAGCAACTGTTTTTTGGGAGCTTGTTGGCAAAAGCCCAGAGGACAGGTTAGTTGTTGGAGAAAAACTGTCAGTCAAGTAGCACCAAGACCCTTGAGTATCTTGAGTTGATTTCAACCTGTCGAAGCTAAGATTTTCTGAGATTTCTTCCAAACGCAGGGATTGTTCGGCACGTGCATTTTTTTTGGTCTCAGCACCTTCTTGTTTGACATCAGGAATACATGGACTATGCCTTCCAAGAGGCCATGCTGGGCCATGATTCAGCTGTCATTGACACTGGCAGACTCTCTCCAGTCGTTGGCCCGCTGGCCCAACCATCAGTGATTCACAGCTGGCCAGGACAACAAGGAACAGCAGAACCTCAAAATCCTGGAGATGGCTCGTATGTGGAAGAAGAGAAAAATTGAAAGCTCGCAGTAGAACGACCCATGCACCAGGACCTGCAAGCTGATGGGAAGTGATGCTGAGTGGTTTGCTAGCAATCATAAGGGGTGTTCTCCGCTATCCTCAAGTAAGTAAAAAATTAGAGATATAGTACTATGATATACTATGATATACTATGATATACTATGATATACTATGATATACTTGGTAGATTTTCTTTACTTTTATAATCTTTTATATACTGTATATCCTTCAAGTATCCTTATTCAATGTTTTTCTTCGATCCCCATTCAGTGGATCTCTGCCTGCACCTGGGCTCCAGGAATTCAGGCGGTGCCGAATCTGAGCGGGGCCTGGGAGCGAAAAAGAGTCTGCGCAGGGGGAGAAAGCATTGGGCATAACGAGAAAGGGGACATAACATAGCAACCCCCAAAGAATACGGGTAAATTACTTTTCTATCTTTTTCGGGTTACTCTAGGCTACAATGACATCTACTAAGAATTAAGAATTGACAGAACTATGGGCAATTTTAGCCAACAAAAACAGGGCTTATTTCAGCACGGGTCTTCAATCAGGATTTCAGCCACATACAGCAGGATTTGACGGACTGACCAACAAACATATAGATATCTCCAAAGGTACAGGAATTTCAGCAGCGAACACGGGAGTGACTTAACCAGACATCTCGCAATCTCAGACTTGTCCGGTGCACCCACACGCCAAGTGCTTGAGGATTCCATTGACACTGGAACAAGCCTCGAATCAGAAACTAGCCGCTTAACACTGTGAATATCATCCTAAAAGAACTCCTGTGGGACTCTTGCGCTATTTCAGACGACCCCGACTTGAACAACTCCTATGGCATCATCAAAAGTCACTCGGAGACCTCATCATTCAAGCACAGCTTGCTGGGCAGCGACATCGGCATTTCCGCTGTTTCTGGTTTCCATCTCAACTTTATTCCTGAAGCTTCGCACAAATATTGACAGCATCATGCATGTAATCTGCCAGAACTTCTTTGAAACGAAATGATCACACCTAAAGCAAGACTTCTGCTTTCTTGTCACAGCCTGCAAGGAGTCCTGGTAGAATGTTCAGAGCTCCACACAGCTACAGATTGTTTGAAAACAGGATGCCCCTAAATCCACTGGTAACGCTTGATCTTCATTTTCTCTCTTAAAGACCCCATTTTCAGACACCCAATTAGCTCAGCCCTGCCATCCGGCTGATCATGCCAGTCCTATATGGTCGAGGTTTCGGACCATGGACATCCATGGACGATGTCCATTGGCATGCCTTTGCGACGTAGTTGGAACATATTGGAACATCCTGATGTAGACCATCATGACCATCTTCAATTCCCAAACAAGGCAGTTCGCTGCATCTTTTCTCTTAACTTTTCAATCCATTTGGGGATACAAACTTCCCCAGTTGAGGGCCCGCCAAGTAAATGACCGGTCGAGTCTAGGCCCTATAACCCTAGACCGCCATAGATTCTGCCGTTGACAGGCTACCTTTGTTGGATCATGGCTGCCTCGGTCAGGACCAAGGATGTTGCAGTGCTTTTTGCTTGGGGGATCGGGGAAATGAGAAAACTGTACGTTTCCTGCTTCCGTTATCTTTAGATGTTAAATTTTGTGCATATCCTGAAGAATGAATAGCCAATAGTCAATAGTCATTCCTTTTTTGCCAAGTGGCCAAATGAGTTTAGAATTTCGAGACATACCCTGAAATTTCTGCTTTTGGCAGACTTTTTCATGGCCAAACGCGGACTGGAAAGCTGTGGCAATGATTCTTCAGAGTAGAGGCCCTTCCGGGTGTCACATATGCGATTCCCGCAAATGCACATGTCTGTGCCTCGAGGATAGAAGCAATTTTCGGATGGGGAACATAAAGGAGACCTTATACATCCCAGGCAAGTTAGAGTTGAATCCAGTTGAATCCAGTGCAAAGCATCAGATCTCATGGCTGAGTACAAAAATCCTGTGCCATCGCATGTGAGTCTGCTGGCAGATGGTCCACACGCGTACTTTGGAACATGGACAGCCTGGCGAATGGAAACAAGGCTGGACTTGGGCCACGCGGCTTCCATTTTTGAAGGTCGCCACGAATGATTTCAACGCAAAAATGGTCTAGTTCTCCAGTAGATTCACCTTGATTCACCGATTCCTGAGGTCGCCCTTGTGGATTTCCATGTTTGAAACCCGGGGTATTGAAACTTTCTGGTCAGAAGTCAGAAGTGGATGATCCCAGTTCCCCAATTTTCTATTGTTCTACGTCCCAAGTTGTTTGGTGATCGGTGAATCCCAGAGATCATCCGAAAATCTCAGTAGCTGCAGCCTTCAGGCATCTCCAAAGGTGACAGATGCTGACAAGAGAGTTCACGAATGTTCACGATCTCAAGAAGCTGTGGCAGGCCAGCTCCTGGAACATCAATCTTTGACCTTTTCGGTGTGAGCCATCATACCTTGCTTGAGGCGGTTGAGACTGGATGTGTATGTTCTCTATGTTCTTTGCATGACATGTGAACAAAGTTTTGGTGGAGCGATGGATTCGGTGATTCGGCGATGGATTCTGCAGAATTTGGGCTCGGACAAGCGGCCTGTGCCCTTCCGACCTTCTGAGGCTGCGGTTCACACTGTTTCGGAGTGTCATCGCTCATATCTTTCCACCACAAGAAGTAAGTGCCAACTAGTGCCATTTGTAGGTTTTAGATGGTTTTAGGTGGAATTGTTTTCATACAGATGGGCAGGGTTGTTTCAACCCATGGCAAATTGTGGCTCTTGGGAGGAAAAAATGCCGCCAGGCTATGGCTGTAGGTCTGCGTGCCTCAAGCAATGCGCTCCGTCAGCTGACCATGAGGCGTCGCCGTTTTTTCAACCACCATGCGTTCCAATCTTGGACCGTGCTGATATGTGCTGATGAAAATCATCCAGAGTGCCCTGATCAAGTAGAAGTTTTAAGTCCAACATTGTCCAACAAGTTATATAGCTCAGTCGCTTTTAAACATTTGGATTGTAATTCATTGGTAGTGGTAAAATGGTCCCCAAACTGGCGGGACAGGTAAAACCAAAGGACATCAAAGGACATATGTAGCAGAGTAGCGAATCCATTTTAGTTATACAATTTCTATCTATTGGGGGGCCACTATCACATCTACTTAACAAACTTCCTGACACTTTCGCTTGGAACCGCACTGACGTTGCTATCGCACTCCAGGACGATTCGGCCTGCGATATCTACACCAGTTTTCAGGCGGGAACGACCGATTCCAGGTGTCAGCTATCGTGCCTTGATCATCTTAGAGCTGAAGAGATTCACCAAGAAACTCCTCAATAATACACAAACTCCCATACACATATATACTACATATATGATCATATATATATATATATATATATCTACGGCATATATATATATATTATGTATATATATATGTATACACACATATATTATGTATATTATATGTATACATACATCTATGTATATGTAGTACGTGTACAGACATATGAATATTATTAATTATTATTATTATTATCACTGGCAGTGTTGAGCATGGTCTCTATTCAAGCAAGAGTCTGTATCAGAAGACTGTATCACCCTGGTGTTCCTAGTACCAGGCTTGCAACGAAGTGCTGCCAAGGAACACAGGACCGAGCGGATGCGCAACTAGCGCAAGAGGTCTATGTGTGATGCCATAGGAAACCACCTTTCCGAAAAATCCAGTGAACGAAAGAGCAGCAAAACTCTGAAGGGTGTCGGAGGTATAGTCAGCTGTTATCACCCGTTGTCATCTTCGATTTGGCAGGACTTCAAGGGTGCCTCGTTTTGGAACGTGCGTAGCTTCCACGTGGGCAAAGAGTCCTTAGAAGACGAGAGTAAGAGTCTTGGGGAATACTAGCAGATTTTTTTTTGGTGACTTTGGTGACTTTGGTGACTTTGGTTTCGCTCATCAAACTAGAAAACTCATATGAACATATCCTCAATTTTTCTAGTCCGCCATTTGACATGCATGAATCTGACGAACCTGTTGCGGCTGATATATCTGAGAAAAGAAAGCCTTAGCTGAATAATACCATCCACTGGATTCCAGTGCAGCTGCCGGCCGTGCAGGGATAATACTACGCTCGTGCACTTCCGGGAGTCGAAAACACCACATCCCTTACTGGCAAAGCCACACCAGCAGGGTAATGCCGAGCCACTTGTCTGCGGGAAGTCGCATTTGTCACATCACAACAGTGAGTTGACCAAAGGGTCCTGGTGGTACTCGTAGGTTGTGATTTCGGTGGCTCGTTTCTTTGAGATACTTCGCTCATGCTCACAAGTCAGGTTCAGCATTTTGACACACTGCAACTTGCGGCGTCGGTTGCGTCAGAATCTGCCGTGTGTTGAGGCTGTCCATCAGCTTAAACCACATTTGGAGCGAGGAAGAGATTCAAGAGCGTTTGGACAATCTGTATCAGCATCGGCCAAAGTCTTTGACCGACAAGATCATGCACCGTAGCTTGTCCAATTGGCATCATCAGGAGCTTCAGCGATGAAGCTTGTGCAAGTACAAATTCCGATTGATGCCGTTTGACCTGCTGTGTGGTCATGTATATGTGTGGACCAAAGTTAGTGACCTCCAGCATTTATGTGTATTTTTATGTTATTTCATTCATACTTGAGATGACCAGTTTTGTTGATATACACACCAATGAGCGGGATATAGCTTCCTGTCCCTGGAACTGCTCCCCTTCTCATTGGATCACAACTGGCCAGGGAGTTGCTTCGATCCAAGGAATCATGTGGAGTCTCTACAGGAGCTTCAACTGGGTGACAGGACTATTTGACTATCTCTCCGAGTTTTCGGATATTCCAAGTGCTGCTGAGTTGACATTGTTATGACTTGTTCTGTTTCAGATGAGCCAATGGGCCAGGATTTAAGCCTGTGAACACTCCAGCAGCTCGGCATGATTTTGGGCTCCAGAATCATGAAACCCGGAGCCTTCAAGTTAGATGTGCCAGGGTGCCATGATCATCATGATCAAAACTGGGGTGAATTGTCATTTTTCTAGAGGATGGTGAATGGTCATCAGTCCATTAATATTTCACAATATCATCAGATTCACATGCCCATTACCAGATATTACCAGGACTCCCATGATGGGATGGATGATCATATTGTATCCCCTGTACAATGTTTTATGTAACCATGGCACATTTGGATTTGAGATGATTTGAGCAGTATTGAGTCAACACTCCAAACTGAAATGGACTGAAGCATTCACTGACGTAAAGGAAGACACAGCGCAACTGATTCGTGAGGTTTCGGTACCCACGGTGCTCCTTTGAATGCTCAGAAACAACACAATGTGTATGTGCACGATGTTGCAAAATATGTATGTACATAAGATACGTATAAATAAATATCGTTTGTACACCCCAGAAATGGATCCTGGCTGGTCAATCAGGGGAGGTTCCCCGCCAAAGTAATACTTTGCTATTAGAGTTGACCCCCGCCCTAGTCACCCAAACCCGCACAATTCGTAGGGTGCGAAAAATACCACCCGTTTTCAATCAAATCCCGAAGTTTTGAAACCTGTCTTGGATTTCACAACCTCTCACCTGATGCTATTGTTTATTAGATGTGGTGGATCTTCAATCACTGCTGCACCACTCTGCGGCCAGCTGGTCTTTGACATCCACGCTCCCAAACGCAACCAGAAACAGACACTATGCTTAGCCAATTCCAAGGGGATCAAACATCAAACCCATCACAAAACACGGGTTGTCACAGGTAAATCATGCATGGGTTAGTGACGGGTTGCTGCCCCAACTCACCGACCCGAAAATTTTCATGTTGGGATTTCATTTTCTTCAAAATAGACGAAATCAGGAGCCTTAAATATTTTGAAAGGCGATAAAAAAAGAAGAAATTCCGTCAAAACAACTGATGGGAGGAGAGGGGGCCCTCTTGGAAGCACACGAGTTTTACACCAAACACGAGGTCAAACTTGATGTTTTCTGAATGTCTCGCGTAAACCCGAGGTTTCACAACAGCCCCGCCAAATTTGCAGGATTTAGGTGCTCAGGATACATAAGATATGTAATGTTATGTAATGTAATGTAGGAATGTAGGTATGTAGGTATGTAGGTATGTATGTATGTAGGTATGTAGTAGGTACGTAGGTATGTAGGTATGTAGGTACGTAGGTACGTAGGTATGTAGGTATGTAGGTATTTAGGTACGTAGGTATGTAGGTATGTAGGTATGTAGGTATGCAGGTATGCAGGTATGTATGTATGTAATGTAATGTAATGTAATGTAATGTAGTGTGATGTAATGTAATGTAGTGCAGTGTAATGTAATGTAATGTAATGTAATGTATGTATATATGTATATATGTATATATATATATACATAATATATACATATATATGTAAATATATGTATATATATATTATATATACATATATACATATGTACATATATATCTATATCTATATCTATATCTATATCTATATCTATATCTATATCTATATATATATATTATAGTATATCATATGATATATTATACATTGTATATTATATATTATATATTATATATTATATATAATACATAATATATAATATATAATATATAATATATAATATATAATATATAACATATTATATATAATAAATAATATATAATATATAATATATAATATATAATATAAACAATATAATATACAGTATAATATAATATAATATAGTATAATATAAACATATTATACATATGTATTTATATGTAATATAATACATATATATTATATATGTATATATATATAATATACATATGTATGTATATATATATATTACATGCACCTTTTGTGTAAATATAGCTGATGATGTACACTATTATATTGTTTACTTAGACTTAGATATATGCAGTTAGATATGTGTCGTGCCAGCAAGAGATTCCCAGGTCAGAGCAGTTGAGTGGCGCTTGATTGTCCTCGAGAGCTTTGCGGGTGTTCCTGGCTTCATGGCAGCCATGTTCAGGTGCTCAGGGGAAGCCTTGGACATGACATTGCCATGGTTGCCTGACATACTCCAGCCTTTAGCATTTCGGGGGAAGATGTTGAAGTATTCTTTGGAATGATGATTGAATCATGAACGGAATGTTGGATCCGGAGAAACGACGATCTCATTGTACTGTTTCTAATTGAGAGCCCGGGTTTATTTCGTAGTCCGACGGACAACTTTGATCTTGATGCCCACATCTCCATTCTGCCAGGCACTTTCGGTGCCTCCGCACCTTGCAGCGAGACCATGGTTGGATCCACACTTTGCCTGGACCTCAGAGCCTTTCATTGAGATGCCTGAGATGCCTGAAATTGCGAAGTGTCACACTGTCTGTCCTCAAACCGGCTAACCCAGGGACTCCAGATTTTGCTTTTATTTGTTCGGGATACCGCAATTTCGTCGACGTTGTCACACTTCGGTCAACTCCGGTGGCAACATTTAGGCTTGAAGAAGCTGAAAATGAACGAATGCATTTGCTGATTTGCATGAAGATGTTCAAGGCCCGGGGAAAGTGTTTTTTCGAAATGAATTCCCCTTCGTCATGAAATATTCTTCCCCAAAATGCAATGTTGTCACAAACGTTTCCTTCGCTTGAACGATTCGGCAAATTTGGCAAATTCTTGGATTCATCAACCTGAAGTCTAATCTCTTGAATCGGAAACCGCAAGTGCAGCAACTATGGAACTAATGCTTTTAGAGATGGCAACAATGGATTTCAGTCACCAGGCCGGTTTCGTGACACGTTGCTTGGTGGGGGACCCAGCCATAGCATGGAATGGGGAGAGTTTTGGAGGCCCCGGATGCCATGATTTCCTGAGGTCATGGGGGCGCAGGTCCTCATGACACCGTTTCTGGCGGCCATCTATGTGGTCAATCCAGGCAGAGATATATCAAGAGTTGCCCTTGGAAAAGGAAGCACAGGATATGCAGCCTTCATCTCAGGTGTCTCGCAGCCCCAGTATGGTTTTCCTGAAATAGACCCAGTAGAGCAGCTCGGGGTTTGTCAAGTTTGGGACCCAGGTTGATTCAGTGATCAAAGGTCCATTGACACAGCGTCGATTGCCAGGAGCTGTGCATCGATTTGTAGGCTATCTCGTGACTTTGGCAGCCATGAGTCTGTGACGGATCCACGCAATGGACAGAATTCTTTGGAGGGATACAGAAGTGAGTCCAAACATCAACATTTCCATACATTTCCCCTCCAAGATCGATTTTGCTATGGAAACATGTGGACACTTTTTTGGTTCGTAATTTCCGAATCCGTTTGCATCGTGCTTGATCTCTTGAGTTCGCTGAAAGTATCCTTGGATCAGGAAGAGACAGCCTGCCTGACATATGCCAACATCATCCACCAGGTCCAGACAAAAGGCCAGGGCAAAATGGTAAAATGGTGGCCCGACCCCAGCTCAACATCCTCGGCCCCCAACTTGGATGGCTTCAACATTCTAAACTTTCTAAACTTTCTAAACCCTCTGGGTTTTAAGATGTTTATTTTTTTTTCAAAGCTTATGCGAAGTTTTCAAATGTTGGTAGCCTGAAATTCCTGCCCTCTTACCCTCTCTGTACTGGAGCTGCTGGAGGCACACCTCTCAATGAGGCCTGGGCACATTTGCGAGCTCCAGGGATTGCAAAGGCCTACTGGAAGCTTTCTGAGGACCCTGAAACGGCCCTGGTGTTGCTGCTGTCACGTAGCACTGAGATGCAGAAATAGATGGACGCAGAAAGGATGTTTCTATTGGAGGGCCAGACCATGTGGATTCAGATCATTCAGGGATTTTGCAGAAGATTTGCGTGCACCGCTCCAGCACTGGTATGTCAGGTTTCCTGCAGTTGCAAGGAACTACCGGCTATATTGTTTCATGAACGTGATGAATGAAGCATCTCTCCTCTTAACACTTGAGAAATTGAAGGACGCGATGTGGATTGATGCCCTCAAGTGCATGTTTGCAGATGAAAGTGCCTTGACGTGCGGCTTATGAGCCATGGTCCCTGGCCTAGCGGCTTTTTCTCCAAGGGATGGACTGTCCTTAGTGGGTGAAGAATTAAGCGCTTGGTACTTCCGAAGTACTTCCCCTTGCGGTTTTATCATGTTGGATAAGATAAGAAAGGGGTTGGGTGCTCCGAATTTTGTGGACAAATCACCATAAATCATCACAATTCCTAGGATTGGTTTGGAGTGAAAGCTTGCAGCACCCCTCCTATATTTCAGGGGCAGAAGGTAAGGTTTCCTGTAGATTTTCTCTTAAACCAATCCATTGAAAAACAGAGATTTAGGCATACCGGGTTGCACTCGCTGCCCTCTCAGGCAACCACCGGGATGTGAATCACACCTTTGCGACCATGAATTCCGATGCACAAGACTCAGACAGTGAAGACCTTCCATTGCAACCCATGGAATCTGGCAGTCATGATCGATTCGACTTGGATCATACTACATTGATGAACTATTTCTGCAAAAGTTGGCAACCCTGGTGTATAAAGTACAAAACAAACACACACACACAAACACACACACAAAAACACACACAAAAACACACACACAAAAACACACACACAAAAACACACAAAAAAACACACAAAAAACACACACAAAAAAACACACACAAAAAAACACACAAAAAAACACACACAAAAAAACACACACAAAAAACACACACAAAAACACACACACAAAAAAACACACACAAAAAAAACACACACAAAAAAACACACACAAAAAAACACACACAAAAAAACACACACAAAAACACACACACAAAAACACACACAAAAAAACACACACAAAAAACACACACAAAAAAACACACACAAACACACACAAACACACACAAACACACACAAACACACACAAACACACACAAACACACACAAACACACACAGACACACACAAACACACACAAACACACACAGACACACACAAACACACACAAACACACACAAACACACACAAACACACACAAACACACACACAAACACACACAAACACACACAAACACACACAAACACACACACAAACACACACAAACACACACAAACACACACAAACACAAACACACACAAACACACACAAACACACACAAACACACACAAACACACACAAACACACACAAACACACACAAACACACACAAACACACACAAACACACACACAAACACACACAAACACACACACAAACACACACACAAACACACACACAAACACACACACAAACACACACACAAACACACACACACAAACACACACACACACACACGCACACGCACACGCACACAAATAAACATACCTTAATACACATCCGACAAAATTATCAGCATTTGAAAGTAGTAGAGAGCTGCCTTCAACTTTGCTTGCCTTCAGAACACCTTCACAACCGATAGGGGACGACCCAGCACCGATACCCCTAGATCCCAACAAGTTCACACAATAATCAATAATCTGCATCAGCAGAGTGTTTATTTGTACAGAAACGACTACGAACAAGGCTGTAAACAGCTATCTCAGCTAGCTTTCCTCTTAAAGAGCACCAAGAATATTGTTTGCGGCAATTCATGCACCATTCCCACCCATACCACAACCGATACTAACCGATACCCAATCTTGCAATTTTCCTCACTTGCCAAGACCATGCCCCACGTACTACACTTGCTCTTACTCTTACTCTTACTCTTACTCTTACTCTTACTCGTCTTACTCTTACTCTTACTTATACTCATACTCATACTCATACTCATCTCCTGCTGCTGCTGCTGCTGTTGCTGTTGCTGCTACTGCTACTCCTACTCCTACCCCTACTCCTACTCCTATCCCTACTCCTACTCCTACTGCTACTACTGCTGCTGCTACTAGCACTACTAGTACTACTAGTGCTACTAGTACTAATAGTGCTACTAGTACTACTAGTACTACTAGTACTACTAGTACTACTAGTACTACTAGTACTACTAGTACTACTAGTACTACTAGTACTACTAGTACTACTAGTACTACTAGGACTACTAGGACTACTAGTACTACTAGTACTATAGTACTACTAGTACTACTAGTACTACTAGTACTACTAGTACTACTAGTACTACTAGTAGTACTAGTATATAGTACTACTAGTACTACTACTACCACTACTACTACCACTACTACTATTCTTACTCCTACTCTGTCTCCTACTCCTATCCCTCCTACTCCTACTCATACTCCTACTCCTGCTCCTCCTCCTCCTGCTGGTGCTGCTGCTGCTGGTGCTGCTGCTGCTGCTGCTGCTGCTACTGACGCTACCGCTCCCGCTACCACTGCCACTGCCACTACAACTCCTACTGCTACTGCTACTGCTACTGCTGCTGCTGGTCCTGCTACTGATACTGCTTCTGCTCCTTGTACTACTAATACTTCTACGACGACAACGACGACGACGACTACTACTACTACTATTACTACTACTACTACTACTACTTCTACTTCTACTTCTACTTCTACTTCTACTTCTACTTCTACTTCTACTACTACTACTACTAGTACTAGTACTAGTACTACTAGTATTAGTACTAGTACTAGTTCTAGCATCAGTAGAAGCATTTGCTGCGGAACGTTATCAAAGAGCGAAAATCTTCACAACGGATAGGGGACGACCCAGTTTTGCTCGTGGCAATTAAGGGGAAGAACTAATTTTGTCCGATTCTTAATATGCTTACATATTATATATACAGATATATACGATATATATATATACATATTATATAGTAGATCTAATGGATATAGCAATGATTATTAACAATGTAGATATACAGACATATGATATTGTAAGCAGGTGAGTGATCACATAATACAAAACAATCAAGCAAAGGCACAACACAAGTACAACAAAGACACAAATATCACCAAACAAACGCATATACATATGCAAATAACCAAACACACACACAGACACGCGCACATCTATCTATCTCACATGTGTATATATATACATATGTATATGTATATGTCTATGTATATGTCTATGTATATTATGTATATGTATTTGTATATGTATAATGTATATGTATAATGTATAATGTATAATGTATAATGCATAATGTATAATGTATAATGTATATGTATATGTATATGTATTTGTATATGTATATGTATATGTATATGTATTTGTATATGTATATGTATATGTATTTGTATATGTATATGTATATGTATATGTATAATGTATATGTATATGTATAATGTATATGTATATGTATATGTATTATAATGTATAATGTATAATGTATAATGCATATGTATATGTATATGTATATGTATTTGTATATGTATATGTATATGTATATGTATTTGTATATGTATATGTATATGTATTTGTATATGTATATGTATATGTATATGTATTTGTATATGTATATGTATATGTATATGTATTTGTATATGTATATGTATATGTATATGTATACACATGTGGTTCCAGTCAGGCTCTTTACTGGGAACTTGGGGATTCTTGGAAAACCTTGGAACCGGATTGGCAGGGAACCTTTCCAAAGACTTCCAACACAGTCCCTTCAAGACTTGGTCACCGCTAAGCTCAGCTCCATATCCCTGTTTCTTAAGAAAATTTTGCGCTAACAATGTATCGTTTTAAAGTACATTCAAATATTCTTACTTCCCAGCAACTTCATTTTCATGCTTCCCCAAAACGAGCGTGAGGCCATACAAATGTGTATTATATATATAATATATATATCATTTTAAATTGTAATATGAATATGTATGTATATATATATACATATATGATATACATATACATCTACATACTTGCATACACACTGTAGCTTGCCCTACCCTCCTTTCTCCTCGAGGACCCCAATCCCTTCGTGTCGAAGCACCGGAAAGACGCCGCAGTGGCCTGGCGCTTGGACTCCCAGGGCCTTTCTGCCGATGTAGGCGGGCCCGGACAACCTGGGGGTAACAGGGGAGCAATGGCCAAAGCCCAAAGATGATCTTGGAGAAGTTGGTTTTTCCGAACATTTTCAGTCAAAGCTGTGTTTGAATGCACTGGATGTCAGTGGAAAGCACGGGAAATATTGGGAAAACTTGGGATGCCCCAAAAAACATCCAAACGAATCAAAGTGGTCGATCTATGGAAAGCATTGGTTTGAGACTTATCTATATGTGTATATATATGTATACCTTTTTTGCACGTGCCAAGTGGATCACTGGATGTTTGCGAATGGATCAACTCGCTTAGAATCACAGCTGCCAAGTTTCTGCCACAGGCTGTCACAAGACATTGGAAGTGAAGAAAAAGGAGTGAACGCGCGGTCGATGAGCCCCCTTCAGGGCTTGGACAGAAGATGACAGAAGTGACCTCGTCAGGTGACTTGAAGCTGTACACATTTTCATGTTGCGGAGCTTGGAAGTGCTTGGAAGTGCCAGTGGAACCACGGGAGCTTTACATCCTTTTCAGAATGATCTTGGACGTTTCTCCTGTTGAATCTTTCTGACAAATTGTAACTGGTGGAGGGTGGCCAGTTTCTCCAAGCTTTGCCATGACTGCATCTCTTCGGCTTGTGCTGGTCATAACGCTGCGGATGTCAGCAGCATCAGTTCTAACAAATACATAAGGCTGTTCACAAAACCATGATATATTCGTTTTTGTTGATCTCTTTCAAACTAATTTCTATGTGTAGCTGCGGAGCGCCAGAAGCATTCCAATTGCAATACTTGATTCCTCAGATGCTACAATGCTGCTCACATGGGCTATAGAAGAGCATCCCCCGAGTTGAGGACGGCAAAGGCTTGTCAAGATCGCTGTCCACAGAACGGAATGGCACGTGCCCTTCGATTTCGCTTGCCCCTAGCCTCAAACCAGGCATGGCAATTGCATGGTGTACTATCGGCCCGACTGTACAGTGCACCGTTTGCGTTTTTTTGCCTCTCAAGGCTGCGTGGGGTAGCCAAGCTGCGGAGTAATTTGCTCAGCGGATTACAAGGGGTGTATAGATTTGTAAAACCATCGGTAGATTCTCCAGGGGTCTAGCATGAGAGTCCGGTGGGTTGCTTACATCAAGGTGACGCCTTTAACCTGCCTGCTCTTTCCTGCAATGGCTGAGCCGACCCAAGCTTGTGCAGCTTCGCCTACACCACGCAATGGCATGAGCCGGCAACTAACCATTATGCAATTGTGCCTGTGAGGGACAGAGACAAAAGAGGGGCTGAGTGACCTTGCACTTCACATGTTTATTCCGATCTTTCAGTGTTCTCCTTCACATTTTTCTTATGAGGTCGAAAGCAGGGTATTCCCAAATAGTGACTTCGGGGGGTCACCAAGTTTGGAAAATCTCAGTTTTGATGTGGTTTGATGGTCTTCCTTCCCAGCTCCAGCCTGTCCAGCCTGTCCAGTATCCCACGCTCCTTTCATCATCCAAATCCTGGAAACTGTATTGACCAATGTCAACCCAGGATGAAAATTTTGGGAGTTTCACCCTCAAAATTGGTACATCCCCCTATCAGCTTGGGGTTGTGAATTCTTTTTTATTATAACATGATACCAATCAAGAACCCACTTGAGAATATCACTGGCTGAAAGTTGGAGTTTTTCTCTGAGCAATGCCACTGGCTGGGCAGGGCAGCTCACCGAGCCAGTGGTTGGCGGAAGCGCTAACCAAGGCGCAGAGTGTTGAGGGGTTGAGACCAACAGCTTCGCCGTACCATTGGCATAACAAGAATGCACCAGACCGAAGTATTATAAGGCTCCGCCACTGCCGCCGGCCCCTGGGCCAGAAAGCTTGGGGGCGCGGTGGGGGCGGAAATCTGGGAAAAGCTTTCGTCATGTTGATTGTGAGGTTTTGGAGCTGGGGAACTTAGCGCTCCGGAGGAACTATTCGACAGTGTGAATGTGCATCTGTGTCTTCCCTCTGTGGTAGACTGGTAGACGTAGAAATGAGAAGTTGTGAGGCGAGGTATGAATTGAGTCATTGAAAGCAGAAGTTTCATTGTGTAGGTGGCAGGAAGACGTTTTGTAGGGATAGTGCAGGTAACCAGGGGTTATTGCGTAGCCATGCCGTGATCGTGCATCGCATGCAGTCGCGGTGTGGCCGGATCGTCGGCTGGCGGCTTTCACTGCCTAACGTTGCTTTCTGAACCGACAAGGAATTAGCTCTAAACAGGCTTCCAACAGCAGCCCAAAAACACCCAAAACGATGCCCCCGCTTAGCCCCATGCTACTGGAGGACGGACCTGGTGGCCGGCTCTGCTCTTGCATCTTGCTTTCTGCCTCCATTCTAGCTTGCGCTTGCAGCATGCTTTCTTCTCGCATCTTGCTTCTAACTTCTACAGCTCGCTTTTTCTTTCCTTGTCTTGCTTGCGCTTTCTTCTTGCTTGCTAGTTTCTTTCTCTTGCAGTTTGCTTTCTTCTTTATATTTTTTCTTTCGTCTGCTTCTTTCTCTAGCAGCTTTGTTTCTTCTTCTTCTTTCTTCTTCCTGCTTGCTCGCTTCTTGCTCTTGCAGCATGCTGCTTGTAATCTCTTCTCTAACGCGCTCCCCCTTGCTGTCGGCAGGGGTCGGCGGATTTCTTCCCCCCCAGAGTCTCTGATCATGCACCGTCCAAATTCGACTCATCAAGGCCTCCAACCCTGGCCTGCAAGAAGTTTCGTGGATGTTCTCACGTTATGCAACTGCTTTGCAGGCTGGAACCTTAGTCCAAGATGTTTGATCAAGCGCTGGGTCGTTTTTGGGGCAACCAATAAAGCTTACCTCCTGAGGTAACACGGCGCTTTACGAAGAGGATGCAGCGGCTGAAGGATTGAATCTGTAACGTTTAGGGATGTTTGGGGTATTTATACAGGGTTGATTCATCATGATTCACCTGATCTTTTGTAACATCTCGGAATACTCTTGCGACACCTATCCCAGACCAAACCACGACATGACTGGGTTTTTCAAGCTCTGAAGGATGCTTGATGCTTTGACTAGTGGAGTTCCAACGCAATTTTTGTCGACTGTTAATCAACCAACATTTTCTACATGACCAAACTATACTACGCGTCGGGGGTTTTGAACGACCGCTTTAGCCCTTTGTGTCTTTCTGTCAGTATATTTTCTCAAGTTTGCGACCTTTGTTCACGATTGTAGTCTGTCCTGCGGGCCGAGCATGCGCGAAGTGGTGTTGGCACCACCGGTAAAAAAAACATATTATCATCATTTACTGAATTCTCATACTATCGGATCTATCGGATCTATTGGCAGACCCTGGCCTCGCATAATCCTGGTGGTGAAAGGGTCTCAAAGAGTCTTAAGTCGAAGCTTCCGGCGGAAGTCAGAAATGAAAGGATCCAGTTGCACCCACTTGTTCTGTGTTAGCTATTGATGCATCAAGACTTGCTTCATTTGTAAAGAGAAGCGTAAAATCATGTGAAATCACGTGGAACATATTCAAGAACTATTCTCCTTGTTTGCTCCGGTGGTCAGTGGTCACATTTTCGATCCCTTACTCTTCGCATGAATGCTTCATTTCATTTTATTGCGGGGCATAAACTTGGTTCGCCTGCCAACATTTTTGACACGAAAAAACACGCAAAACAATGCTATAGTTACACAGTGTGCACTGTTTTTCTTCATTGCAAGTTATAGCAGAAAACGAACCACATAGATACCATCGCTGTGGCTCAAACGCCCGAAGCTAGCTTTGGCTGAAACACTGCCGCTAGACAGTCGCACAAATATGCTTTTGGCTTGGGAAAGTGAACAAGATACCGCTATCTTCAGGGTTTGACAGAGTTCGTTCTGCACTTTAACTCACTCGCAGTAATTTTGTCCAACTCACTCCAATTTACGCGCCCCAAATCACTCCGCCTCCCATGCTCGACCTCACTGATTCCTTTCCATGTTCCCCCTTGCATCTCGCTTCGAATCACTTGACTTACCAACCTTTGGGGCTCAAGTCTCATTCCGAATTCTGTTGGTTGGATCACCCTTTTCAGATCTCTTCAGCATGTTTCTTGTCATCAACTTGTCCCCGAGTGTTGCAGGAGTTCAAGCGATGCCGACATCAACAGGGCCTGGGAGCAAAAGAACGGTGCTGAAAGATTGCCAAGACTGGGGGTCCGACATTGGGGAGATGCGGGTGAGAAAGGGGAAGAACATGGTACAACATGTATAACATGGTATGGCACGGAATAGCTGCGCAAGCACTTGTATGCCAACAATGCGACCAGACCAATACCACGTAAAAGTTTATAGTTTATAGATTGATCTGCCAACGGCGTCGCAAAAAATGTGCGGTGATACCAATTCTCACCGTTTCTGTAGCCTGAAACATCTTCAGTGCTGTTGATATAGGTTGGAAAGCGGCACAAACCCACTGGCAGTAGCTTCAAATCTACCAGCAGGAGAGACTGTGAGCAGGATATTTTCGCTCTAGCAATTTTACGATGTGGGGTTCTCAAGCTCAACCACAGAGAATAGTCCCGTGGGATCTTGTGGGTATGAGCCCCATGATCTATCACCAAACAATATCAAACAATGCATTTCATTTCAGATTCTGCACAAACCCTGTAAGAGTTTCGATTCCACAATTCCAAGGCCACTGCGCTCCATCACTGCAGGGCTGGTTTCGCATCTGATACTCTTTTTGACTGTCCTTGTACAGCCTCCCAATGCAACACGTGCTTGTACAACATTCCACATGGCTGGAATCATGAGCAGAATCAGGTGACAAGAAGCTAAGAAGCCTTTGCTGCATTTGCGTGACGTAAAGAAAACAACTCCCTTGTCCCAACACTCAGAGATTTGATGAGGTGTCATAACCCTGCAAACCTGCACGCCGACAAGGATATTTGCGTTTTCAGCTTTCATCTCAAGGCTTGTTGTAGATTGATGTGAAGGACTTCAGTTTCACGGAAGATGAGAGCTTATGCGTACAACTAACAGTTGAACGCCGCGTGCCCAAAATAGAAACGGTTGCTCAGTGTCAGGAATTTCGTTTTATTGGTGGGAGACACATACAATCACATACATGTTCATACCTCATTCAATGACTCATACAAGAAAGAAATTCAGGGGTCTTAGAACAGGGAGAGTCCGTGCCATTCATTTGCAGTCGAGCCCCGACCGCGGGGCTGCGCGACCGTCCAGTGACGCGTTGAGCAGCATGCGATGTCAGCGGTTTTGCCTCGTCCGGCGAGTTTCCCGCACCATGGACATCCAAGGATGATGGATTTCAAGTTTGGACTCGTAAGCCTCTAGAATCCGCAATTCTATAGTCTTTGACTTTTAGAGTGTGGCCAAGACAACCCGTCACCCATTAATTAGGCCTCTCCGCTCACTGCCAGGCTACCTTTGTTGCCCATCCTCACAGCTGCCTCGGTCTTGAGTTCCAGTAGGCCGAGTCGCGGAGAGTTGGAACATGTTGGAACCTGTTGGAAAAACCCAGCAACAAAAATATACAAAAATAAATCTGTAATGATTAGTAATCATCACATGTCCAACTTGCTGTCCAACTCAGCGGGAGATGAGTTGATGAGTTTATATATGTTGTTTTGGTCTGGAGGAGATGTGAAATTATTGTTCATTGTCATTTGCAGGCTGGAAAGCTGTGCCAATGATGGTTCTGAGCAGATGGATTGCGAGATGAAGGTCCAGGGTTGCTGAGGGTTTGCATCATAGTTTTGCTATTGCTGAACTCAGTTTTGAGCCAATGATGGAGCCAATGATTGGAACAGATCTCCTTGTACTTCAGCCATGCAATCACACGGATGATTCTTGCAGATGGTCCTTACCGTCACTTTGGAACATGGACAGCCGGGCGCCCAGTGCGAACACGGCCTTGGGCTGGAACTGTTGCCGCCTGGAGTCGGAGCTTTGTGGATAGATGATTTGTCATTGCTGCCTAGTGGTCAAAGATGGTCAAAGCATCCAGAGATTCACCAAGCTGGTCTTTGTGGCCGAGGCAATCCACAGAGAGTGCTCACTTCCTGGTCCAAGAGGCCAGAAACTGACTCAGTCGTCCAGGCCATCAGGGGCTCAGGGGAAGCTGTGGCAGGTGACCGATGCTGACAAGAAAGTCCAAAAGCTCAAGAAGCCGTGGCAGGTCCGGATTGGGTATCAATCCTTGATCTTAAAAAATGCATGGGCTAGCATTCCTAGTACTGCTTGGATGAATCTTGAATACCAAAATCACAATGACAATTAGAATCTATAGTAATAGTACTTTGATTACTTTGATTCATATTTGCTGAATGTTTGTTGATGCTGGTTCTTCCCTCATACCGACATATACAGACTCATTCCTTCGTGAGGCACACATTTGCGACTTTTCATCCCATGTGTGGGATCACCATTGGCAAACTCAGCAGGGATACCAAAACGGATCTGGGTTTTGAGGGTCAACAATTTTCCCAGGCGCTAGCTCCAAAGAAACTTGACCATCATTATTTGGGATGGCCAAAAGCGATTTACATATTTTTATTAAATTCAAATGGTAAGGCCTAAAGAATAAACTCTCTCTCTCTCTCTATATATATTTGGGGCTGCCCCCGCCCACTAACAGTTCAAAACTGCCCCCCTTCATAAACCACATACCAAAAAAGCACAATCATATTGGTGGTAACTCAGGCCATTTTAGGGGATCCTTAGGGTCTGCTTAGGAGAAAATGTGATCTAGGTGGGCCGTACAAGTAACAAAGGGTGGAGTAGTGAATGCAACAACATCACTGCCTTTGAGGTGGCATTGTTTGTGATTAAACCATTTAAATCATTTTAACGAACATCCGTTTGTATTGCGCCAAATTGTTGGAGCCATCAGGACATGTTTGCTGAACTTGTCATCAACTAGCCAAAATCAAAGTATCGATGTTGCTGTTGATATCCTTTGATGGTTGGAACGTTGGAATGGTTCTGGGAAGTCTGACAGCTGACATCACTTTGTTTATCTGAATATTTGTGTGTCAAATAGCAATGGCAATGATATGGTATGATGATGCAAGGTGTTGCATCGACATGATGATACGATATTATGACTCATGACGTTCTTTACAATATTGAATGCAGCATACCTGAGATACCGAGATACTGCAATCAAACGGTCCAACCATTGTAAGTTATAAGTGAAAAGCGTTACAAAGGCGTGCCTCCAACAATAGTTGTTGAGTCATATGACAATTACATTTTTTCACATTCCCGCTCCTGGCATGGGCTCACTCCTGAGAGTTTTTTTGGAAAGGAGGTTGGAAAAAGGAAATGGTGTGAGACAGTTGCTGGGCCGCTGGTCCGAAAGCTGTCGAGGGCAGGAGGCCTGAGATTCATTTTTTCCAAAGAAATGCTGTTTTTTTTTTGCTTTTTTCGTGCTTTTTTTTGTGCTTTTTTTTGTGCTTTTTTTTGTGCTTTTCCGACGCTCCCGAGCACAAAAAAAAGCACAAGAAAAACACAATTCATACCACAAAAAAAAGCACAAAAAAAAACACAATTCATACCACAAAAAAAGCACAAATAAAACCACAATTCATACCACAAAAAAAAGCACAAAAAAAAACACAATTCATACCACAAAAAAAGCAAAAAAAACCACAATTCATACCACAAAAAAAAGCACAAAAAAAACCACAATTCATACCACAAAAAAAAGCACAACTAGACGACGGTTGGCCCGAGAGCGAAAAACACGTCCTTCAAGCAGCTCTGAGTATGGTAGTCGTAAAAAATAGTCGGTGAATGGTTGGTGAATTTGATGTGAGCTATGGAGGGGAAAGTTGTGAAATTACACACAGACGCTTTTACACACAAACACTTTCACAGACGCGTTTACACACAGAGACTTTTACACACAGACGCTTTTACACACAGACACTTTTACACGCAGACGCTCTTACACAGACGCTTTTACACACAGACTCCTTTACACACAGACGCTTTCACAGACGCGTTTACACAGAGACTTTTACACACAGACGCTTTTACACACAGACACTTTTACACGCAGACGCTTTTACACACAGAAGCTTTTACACGCAGATGCTTTTACACACAGAAGCTTTTATACACAGACACTTTTACACACAAAGGCTTTTACACACAGACCCTTTTACACACAGACCCTTTTACACACAGACGCTTTTACACACAGAGGCTTTTACACGCAGATGCTTTTACACACACACACACTTTCATACACAGAGGCTTTTACACACAGAAGCTTTTGAAGAGTGTCTCTATATGACATTTTATGGTCCTGAACTCAAACTGTTCTGTTTTTGACATCAAGCACATGATGGCATCGAGCTCTGTTGCAAACGTTTGCAGACATTTCACTAGTGAAGTATTGTCACATGTGTCATTTACAGCATCATGGTACCGATCTTTTTTGGGCCAATTATGTGGGATTTTCCATAATAAAATGAAATAACATGTGTCATACGCAGCATCATGGTACCGAGCTTTTTTGGGCCATTCATGTGGGATTTTCCATACTAAAATGAAATGACATGTGTCATACACGGCATCATGGTACCGAGCTTTTTTGATAGTTTCTGTGGGATATTCCCAGAATAAAATGAGATAACGCGTGTCATTTACTGCATTATGGTATTGGACCTTTTTTGTGCAAACGTTTGCAGACATTTCACTAGTGAAGTCTTGTCACATGTGTGATTTACAGCATCATGGTACCGATCTTTTTGGGCCATTTATGTGGGATTTTCCATAAAATGAAATAACATCTGTCATGCACGGCATCATGGTACCGAGCTTTTTTGGGCCATTTATGTGGGATTTTCCATAATAAAATGAAATAACCTGTGTCATACACAGAGGCTTTTACACACAAACGCTTTTACACGCAGATGCTTTTACACACACACACATACTTTCACACACAAACGCTTTTACACACAGACGCTTTTACACACAGAGGCTTTTACACACAGACGCTTTTACACACAGACGCTTTTACACACAGACACTTTTACACACAGACACTTTTACCCACAGAAGCTTTTACACACAAACACACACACACACGCTTTTATTTTACACACACACACACTTTCACACACAGAGGCTTTTACACACAGACGCTTACACAGAGACTTTTACACACAGAAGCTTTTACACCCACACACACACACACATACACACACACA
>CAMXCT020003583.1:0-37331 GCA_947184155.2 Cladocopium goreaui | reverse complement strand
CGTCGTTTTGCATGGCAGGCGTGCCACTTATGGTACTGGGTGGCGCGCTTGGGCCCGGATTTGGCGCCGGGGCGCCGCCCGGATTTGGCGCCGGGGCGCCGCGCCACTTTGCGTGGCAGGCGTGGCACAACCTCACATCCACCTTCGTTTCACGTGGCAGGCGTGGCACAATCTCACATCTACCGTCGTTTTGCGTGGCAGGCGTGGGACAGATCATCTCTCACACACCGTCACAGACCATCTCTCACACACCGACTTTGTCACATGCCATCTTTCACACACAACTTTGTCACACACCATCTTTCACACACCAACTTTGTCACACACCATCTTTCACACACCTCTTTGTCACACCCCACCTTTCATACACCATCTTTCACACATCACATTGTCACACACCATCTTTCACACACCATCTTTCACACACAACTTTGTCGCACACCATCTTTCACCACACCATCTTTAACACAACTTTGTCACACACCATCTTTCGCCAAACCATCTTTCACACACCACTTTGTCCCACACCATCTTTCCCACACAACTTTGTCACACGCCCTCTTTCACACACAACTTTCGCACACACCATCTTGCACACCCCACTTTGTCACACACACTATCTTTCTTAGTCACACACCAGCTTTCACATACAACTTTGTCACACACAACTTTGTTTTACTTCTCGGTCCTCCACCACCTCCTTTGTCTTTCCTTCCTTCCCCGTCCCCGCTACAACATTTGGTGCTTTTTATTCAAAGAAGTTGTCTTGTGGGGTTATCCGGTCCTTTAATGGTATTGGACCTTTTTTTGTGCAAACGCTTGCAGACATTTCACTAGTGAAGTCTTGTCACATGTGTGATTTACAGCATCATGGTACCGATCTTTTTGGGCCATTTATGTGGGATTTTCCATAATAAAATGAAATAACATCTGTCATGCACGGCATCATGGTACCGAGCTTTTTTGGGCCATTTATGTGGGATTTTCCATAATAAAATGAAATAACCTGTGTCATACAAAGAGGCTTTTACACACAAACGCTTTTACACGCAGATGCTTTTAACCACACACACACTTTCACACACAAACGCTTTTACACACAGACGCTTTTACACACAGAGGCTTTTACACACAGACGCTTTTACACACAGACGCTTTTACACACAGACACTTTTACACACAGACACTTTTGCCCACAGAAGCTTTTACACACAAACACACACACACACACACGCTTTTATTTTACACACACACACACTTTCACACACAGAGGCTTTTACACACAGACGCTTACACAGAGACTTTTACACACAGAAGCTTTTACACCCACACACACACACATACACACACACACACGCTTTTCTTGTACACACACACACACTTTCACACACAGAGGCTTTTACACACAGACGCTTACACAGAGACTTTTGCACACAGACGCTTTTACACACAAACGCTTTTACACAAAGACGCTTTTACACACAGAAGCTTTTACACACAGACTCCTTTACACACAGACGCTTTTACACACAGAAGCTTTTACACACAGACACTTTTACACACAGATGCTCTTACACAGAAGCTTTTACACACAGACTCCTTTACACACAGACGCTTTTACACACAAACGCTTTTACACACAGACGCTTTTACACACAGACGCTTTGACACACAGACGCTTTTACACACAGACGCTTTTGCACACAGACTTTTACACACAGACGCTTTTACACACAGACGCTTTTACACACAGACGCTTTGACACACAGAGGCTTTTACCAACAGAAGCTCTTACACCACAGGAGGCCTTTTTACACACAGAAGCTTTTAACACAGGCGCTTTTACACACAGACGCTTTTACACACAAACGCTTTACACACAGGACGATTTATACAAACAGACGCTTTTTACTACAGACGCCTTTTACACACAGACCCTGTCTACACACAACGCTTTACCACAACCGACGCTTTTACAAACAGACGCTTTTCACACAGACCCTTTGACAACAGACAATTTTACACACAGACGCTTTTACACGCACACGCTTTTTGCACACAGACGCTTTTACACACAGAAGCTTTTACACACAGAAGCTTTTACACACAGGCGCTTTTACACACAGACGCTTTTACAAACAGACGCTTTTACACACAAACGCTTTTACACACAGACGCTTTTACACACAGACGCTTTTACACACAGACCCTTTTACACACAGACAATTTTACACACAGACGCTTTTACACGCACACGCTTTTTGCACACAGACGCTTTTACACACACACACACTTACACACACACACACTTTCACACACAGAGGCTACTACACAGAGGCTTTTACACACAGAAGCTTTTACACACAGACTCCTTTACACACAGACGCTTTTACACACAAACGCTTTTACACACAGAAGCTTTTACACACAGGCGCTTTTACACACAGACTCCTTTACACACAGACGCTTTTACACACAGAAGCTTTTACACACAGACGCTTTTACACACAGACGCTCTTACACACAAACACTTTCACACACAGAGGCTTTTACACACAGAAGCTCTTACACACAGAAGCTTTTACACACAGACACTTTTACACACAGACGCTCTTACACACAGAAGCTTTTACATAGAGACTTTTACACACAGACACTTTTGCCAACAGAAGCTTTTACACACACACGCACACACACACACGCTTTTCTTTTACACACACACAGAGGCTTTTACACACAGATGCTTGCACAGGGACTTTTACACACAGACGCTTTTACACACAAACACTTTCACACACAGAGGCTTTTACACACAGAAGCCTTTACAAAGAGACTCCTTTACACACAAACGCTTTTACACACAGACCCTTTTACACACAGACACTTTTACACACAGACTCCTTTACACAGAGAGGCTTTTACACACGGAAACTTTTACACACAGACACTGTTACACACAGACACTTTTACACAAAGAGGCTTTTACACACAGACGCTTTTACACACAGACACTTTTACACACAGACGCTTTTGCACAAACGCTTTTACACACAGACTCTTTTGTACACAGACGCTTTTACACACAGACGATTTTACACACAGACGCTTTACACACACAAAAGCTTTTACACACAAACGCTTTTACACACAGAAGCTTTTACACACAGACACTTTTACACACAGACGCTTTTACACACAGACCCTTTTACACACAAACACTTTCACACACAGAAGCGTTTACACACAGACTCCTTTACACACAGACGCTTTTACACACAGAAGCTTTTACACACAGAAGATTTTACACAAAAACAAAACTTTCACACACAGACGCTTTTACACAGAGGCTTTACACAGAGGCTTTTACACAGAGGCTTTTACACACAGACGCTTTTACACACAACAGACACTTACACAGACACTTTGAAACACAGACGCTTTTACACACAGACGCTTTTACACACAGACCCTTTTACACACAGACGCTTTTACACACAAACACTTTGACACACAGACGCTTTTACACACAGATGCTTTTACACACAGACACTTTTACACACAGAGGCTTTTAGACACAGAGGCTTTTACACAGACACTTTTACACAGACGAAAGCGTTGCGATTGACTAAGAAAAATCGTAATTTTTCCTCAGTTTTTGACGTCCAACGTCCATTTCGTGCGAAAGGGTTACGATTGAGCAAGTAAAATCGCAATTTTTCCTCAGTTTTTGACGTCCAACGTCCATTTCGTGCGTAAGGGTTGCGATTGACATCTCAAAGTCGCAATTTTTCCTCAGTTTTTGACGTCCAACGTCCATTTCGTGTGTAAGGGTTGCGATTGACAACTCAAAGTCGCAATTTTTACCTAGGTTTTGGACGTCCAACGTCCATTTCGTGCGAAAGGGTTGCGCGCGACCAATAAAAGTTGCAACTTTTCCTCCGTTTTTGACGTCCAACGTCCATTTCGTGCGAAAGGGTTGCGCGCGACGCATCAAAATCGCAATTTTTACCTAGGTTTTGGACGTCCAACGTCCATTTCGTGCGAAAGGGTTGCGCGCGACCAATAAAAGTTGCAACTTTTCCTCCGTTTTTGACGTCCAACGTCCATTTCGTGCGAAAGGGTTGCGCGCGACCAATAAAAGTTGCAGTTTTTCATCAGTTTTTGACGTCCAACGTCCATTTCGTGCGAAAGGGTTGCGCGCGACCAATAAAAGTTGCAGTTTTTCCTCAGTTTTTGACGTCCAACGTCCATTTCGTGCGAAAGGGTTGCCGGGGACGCTTCAAAATCGCAATTTTACCTAGGTTTTGGACGTCCAACGTCCATTTCGTGCGAAAGGGTTGCGTTTCGTGGCGCTCCGGCGGCACCGCCCCCGCCTAAAGAGAGAAATAGAAGAAGAGCGAGAGGAGATCTGCAGATGTGAAGGTGTGAAGATGTAGATCGGCAGATGTGAGGGTGTGAAGATGTAGATCTGCAGATTTGAGGGTGTGAAGATCTAGAACTGCAGGTGTGAGGGTGTGAAGATCTAGATCTGCAGGTGTGAGGGTGTGAAGATCTAGATCTGCAGATGTGAGGGTGTGAAGATCTAGATCTGCAGATATGAGGGTGTGAAGATCTAGATCTGCAGATGTGAAGGTGTGAAGATCTAGATCTGCAGATGTGAGGGTGTGAAGATGTAGATCTGCAGATGTGAGGGTGTGAAGATCTAGATCTGCAGATGTGAAGGTGTGAAGATCTAGATCGGCAGATGTGAGGGTGTGAAGATGTAGATCTGCAGATGTGAGGGTGTGAAGATCTAGATCTGCAGATGTGAAGGTGTGAAGATCTAGATCTGCAGGTGTGAAGATGTGAAGATCTAGATCAGCAGATGTGAAGGTGTGAAGATCTAGATCTGCAGGTGTGAAGATGTGAAGATCTAGATCAGCAGATGTGAAGGTGTGAAGATGTAGTATAACGGCTGCTTTTTTACGAAGAACCCTTCGCAGGCGCTCTCGGGAAAAAACTAGTTTAACAAAACTCGGTAACAAAAAACTCGGCAGCTCGGCAACACCATCTTGCATCATCTCGCAATGCCTCTGCATCCGAATTTCCACAGCATCGGACGACGCGGATGACGCGGTCCCATGCTCCATTCGCACAGACGTTCCCGTCAGCAAATGAAACAGCGACCACAAAACGTCCACAAATGTCACGGGTGCGTGACTTCAAACAAACATTTTGCATTCAGAAATTCCGAGACATGCATACCTATTCCCTTGATTTCAAAACAATGCCATGACATGCTTGATTTCAAAACAAACTTGAACGGTACAATATTGAACGGTACAATGATTCCCGTAGTATTTTTTTGTCCACTGCTCATGCATTTCAATGAAAACATCACATATATATTTTTTTGTGGTATACATCACATAGATCCACTGCATCGTAAACAAACACTGACATTGTCACAATGCAATTCTCGAGATCTCACGGACAGCCCCTACAGAAAACTCGAGAAGTGCAAGAAATGTTACAGATACCCGTTTGCCAATCGTCACTTGTTTCACGAACATTCAGCGTACATATAAGAATATGGATGTTCACTCTGTGCACAATGCATCTTGTCTCTACGTTCACGTCTGAGCCCAGGAAAGAGGTACTTGGTAACTTCTACAACTTCATGCACTAACCTGCTACACACTCGCACAATTCAATGCAAAGAATGTGTTGTTCGAAGCCTGAGACCACGACTCCTGTGTTTGACAAGCAAAAATCATTGTCGCATAGACATGCAAACTGAACAGTGAAGCTCACTATGAACATATCAATTCCCACACAGATTACCACACCAAACGAACCAAGCTCCGCACGTCCTAGCACGGATACACTAGCAAGCATTGTCACCCTCAATCTCTAACAGTTCCATGTCGTGCGGTTAAAGTACACACAAAATCTTTTACACACAAACGCTTTTACACATGGTGCTTTTACACAAACACACTTTGACACACAGACGCTTTGACACACAAAAGCCTTTACACACAAACGCTTTTACACACAGACGCTTTTACACACAGACGCAACGCTTTTACACACAGACGCTTTTACACACAAAAGCTTTTACACACAGACGGTTTTACACACAGACGCTTCTACACGCAGATGCGTTTTACACACGCACACACGCTTTCACACACAAACGCTTTTACACGCTTTCACCCACAAACGCTTTTACACACAGACGCTTTTGCACGCAGATGCTTTTTACACACGCACAGACGCTTTCACACACAAACGCTTTTACACACAGACGCTTTTACACACAGACACATGTACAGAAACGAAAGCGCCCATCGCAATTTTTCCTCAGTTTTTGACGTCCAACGTCCATTTCGTGCGAAAGGGTTACGATTGACCAAGTAAAATCGCAATTTTTCCTCAGTTTTTGACGTCCAACGTCCATTTCGTGCGAAAGGGTTGCGATTGACACCTCAAAGTCGCAATTTTTCCTCAGTTTTTGACGTCCAACGTCCATTTCGTGCGTAAGGGTTGCGATTGACACCTCAAAGTCGCAATTTTTCCACAGTTTTTGACGTCCAACGTCCATTTCGTGCGAAAGGGTTGCGCGCGACGCATCAAAATCGCAATTTTTACCTAGGTTTTGGACGTCCAACGTCCATTTCGTGCGAAAGGGTTGCGCGCGACCAATAAAAGTTGCAACTTTTCCTCCGTTTTTGACGTCCAACGTCCATTTCGTGCGAAAGGGTTGCGCGCGACCAATAAAAGTTGCAGTTTTTCATCAGTTTTTGACGTCCAACGTCCATTTCGTGCGAAAGGGTTGCGCGCGACCAATAAAAGTTGCAATTTTTCCTCAGTTTTTGACGTCCAACGTCCATTTCGTGCGAAAGGGTTGCGCGCGACGCATCAAAATCGCAATTTTACCTAGGTTTTGGACGTCCAATGTCCATTTCGTGCGAAAGGGTTGCGTTTCGTGGCACTCCGGCGGCACCGCCCCCGCCTTAAGAGAGAATAGAAGAAGAGCGAGAGGAGATCTGCAGATGTGAAGGTGTGAAGATCTAGATCTGCAGGTGTGAGGGTGTGAAGATCTAGATCTGCAGGTGTGAAGGTGTGATGATGTAGATCTGCAGGTGTGAAGGTGTGATGATGTAGATCTGCAGATGTGAGGGTGTGAAGATCTAGATCTGCAGGTGTGAAGGTGTGAAGATCTAGATCTGCAGGTGTGAAGGTGTGAAGATCTAGATCTGCAGGTGTGAGGGTGTGAAGATCTAGATCTGCAGGTGTGAGGATGTGAAGATCTAGATCTGCAGGTGTGAGGGTGTGAAGATCTAGATCTGCAGATGTGAGGGTGTGAAGATCTAGATCTGCAGGTGTGAGGATGTGAAGATCTAGATCTGCAGATGTGAGGGTGTGAATATCTAGATCTGCAGATGTGAGGGTGCGAAGATCTAGATCTGCAGGTGTGAAGGTGTGAAGATGTAGATCAGCAGATGTGAAGGTGTGAAGATGTAGATCGGCAGATGTGAGAGTGTGAAGATCTAGATCTGCAGGTGTGAAGGTGTGAAGATCTAGATCTGCAGGTGTGAAGGTGTGAAGATCTAGATCTGCAGGTGTGAAGGTGTGAAGATCTAGTATAACGGCTGCTTTTTTACGAAGAACCCTTCGCAGGCGCTCTCGGGAAAAATCACGTAACAATCTCTAGAATCCACATTTAGTAGAAAGGTAAAAATTGATGTTAGTCTCTTGCGAGACACTTCGAAAATATATCCATATTTTGCACTTCCGCTGAACCAAGGGCCCACATTTAGTAGTGAAACTCCCCTAGTAACGAGATGGAGAAACTCAGGGAACTGAGGAGATGGAGATTGGGATATAGGAAAAAAATCCCCGTGTGAATTTCCCCTAGCAAATGCTATGACCTGGGCCCCGGAAAGTGAACCAAAGATTTTAGAGTGAAATTTCCAGAAACCATTTAGTAGAGAATCATGAGTTTTCACTGCGACCCGTTTTTCACTACAAAATGGTTACGCAAATGCATTTTGTAGTGACCCACATTGGCTTTTGATCCACCATAAAACCCCCAAAGCATTTTGTAGCAACGGGGTTGGTCCAGATTCAGGCAGCATTTTGTAGTAGAAGGCTGTGCTTGAAAACGGTTTAGTTGGCACAACTACCCTGCAGAATGCACACAGCGATATTGTATGCATACAGTACCGCATACGTATGTACATGCGTTATGCAGGTGAAATCACTTGTACGGAGTCACACTTGCAAGTGACTCAGTTGTTCATGCGCAATCGATTCTGGTGCAAGTGGAAGGAAAATATAATATCGTGCGGTGCCCGATCTTGTGATGGATTTCCATTTGCCGCCAGCCATAGAAGGCCTTTGGCTTGAACGGCTTCTACCATCAAGCTCCAATGCTTGCATGGTAGCGGAGCCTCCTTGAGAGGCGTGCGAGAAAAGAATCCAGGAAGGCAACGCTCGCCAGGCCAGTGTTGAGAAGAAAGCGATGGAGATTGAAAGATCGAAGGGTGGTGTGCCGATATGGAATGGCAAAGTATCGTCATTTCAGGCCTACGAAGGGCTGGCGCTGCAATGGGAACGGGGAATTTCATGGCACAGGCGCAGCCTATGAAGTCTTCGACTTGTCAGTGAACTGACTGGTGTAGCAAGGAGGTACATCCTGGGAAAAAGACTTGACTGGGTCCTTTCCAGGAGGGTTAGAGTATCTCATACGCCACCTGAGGCAGGCTCTTGTGAGACCTCAGATCTCCGACATGACCGACTACTTGAACAAGTACTTCAAATCCACGTAGCGGAGGAAGCTGGAGTCTATGAATGACTCTATCACCAGGAAGACTGAGGTATGTGGCCGTGCCAAACAAGCCTATAGAAGAGTTGCTGATGAACACCGTGGGGGGCGTCAGCACCACTGTGCCAGAAGCAGGTCTACGGCCTCCAGCAGCTGGTGGGAAGCCAACCGAGTGGTCGCGATCAGAACCGAGAAGAAGAGGAAGCCTCGATCTGAGGATCGCAAGGCGGCTGAGGACGAGGAGCGCTGGTATGATGCTCTACACGGAGAAGATGATCAGTGGGACGGCAGCCATTACTCGTCTCAGGGTCGTCCTTCGTGGTTTCACCATGAAGAGGAAGCTTGGGCCGTGGATACACCTCGGATACACAAGAGCTGTTACCAGACTTTGTTCAAGGCTAGTACCTCCTACAGGACGCAGCTTTTGGGGCCCATGAAAAGAATGTGGTGATGACGGCTCTGCAGGACAAAAGTTCCACAAGAGCCAAGAGCTCAGGAACCAATGGCCCGAAGAAGAGCTGCGCCTATGACCAGCGCCAGAAACAACATGGCATGTGGAAAGATCGGGATGAACCTGGTGATGAACTTGATGAGATTGTCGAGACCTTCTGCAACCATGATGATCTTGTGCATCCGGTATGCGCCCTGAGGGTCTAGCAATGATGGGCGAAGCCGAAGAAGACGTGGAGCGCGCCTAAGGGAAGAGGGCACTCAAATATGCCCCTTTCCGTCAGGACCAGAATCAAATGTCCCGTCAATACTACAAGACTAGCTATGGCAGAGGCCGGTCCTATGAGAAAGGAGGTGGAAAGGGAAAGAGTGGATCAATGACAGGCTTGCGATGTGAGGGAGGACACAAAACCTTTGAATGTCCTGACAAACAATTTCCAAAGCCACACGCCAACATGACCGAGTCAGCTCCCTTTGTCTGCTTTGCTGAAGCAGACGACGAGAAGGCTTACTACCAAGGCGAAGATCCCGGACATGACCTTCTGACCACAAGTGAGGCCGTCCAGCAAGGGTTTGGAATCATAGATGCGGGTGAATCACACTACCAGCTGAGCTACCTCGAAGTGAAGGTCCAGCAGCCCGAGTACTGCCAGTGGCTCATCAAAACCCAGCAAGAAGGTCCCTGCTGCTATCGCCTGCGGCGTCCCGCCCTGTGGCTGGAAGACACCAACGATATGACCATGAACCTTCCGCCCCATGACGGGCAACAATAAAGATGCGACCGGCAGCTCCAGCAAGAACCAAGCGCTGATGAAAGTCATGCAACAGAAGATGGAAAGTATGGAAGAGGAGCCGGAGGAAGTCCGCGGACGTCACCACAAGAAGTCCAAGACGAAGGCAGCAAGAGCACACCGTCGTGGGAGATGATGTCGCAGAATCCAGTCAACCAGTGAGAGAGCTGCCACAAGAAACCTGACCTGCACAGTAGATCAAAATCTCTGTGGACCACGCAACGGCCAGGAAGAAAAACAAGTGAAAACCACCTTGACAAATGAGGCTGTTAGTTTCTTGCAAGATTTCAACCAGGACATTACTGCCAATGCCTTTCGTGACGTCAGCCGTCGCAGCCCTTTTGTTTTGATGGAGGTAGCATGCAGTCCTGATAGTAGACTATCGGCAAAGATACAAAAGATCACGGGCCTGAAAGGCTCAGCAATTGGTTGTTCCCACTGGTCAGGAAATGACTTGAGCACAGGTGATGGGGTCAGGCTCACTTTGGGACTATAGACCATCACAAACCCATGCATTTACAATGTACACATAGCCACCGGGTGCGGACCCTACTCGCCAATACAGAACTTGAACCTGCGGAGTGGGGGCCAAAAACAAGAGTTAGAGAACAAGCGGCGGCAGGTTTGAAACAATATGTTGGAGGATTGTGTGTACGCCACTACTGCGGTCAAAAAGACATACATGTGGTTTGGGAATGGTCGGAATAATGTCAAGCATGGAGACTTCCGATTGTTCAAAAAGTGTTGAAAAAGTATCAGTTGTTTGGGGCTGTGACTCATGGTCATGGTTGCCCAGCGAACTTGCGTGAAACAAAATGAAACAAAAACAGGGCAGCTACGTAGAAAAGGATGGAAAATCATGACCGCTCACAAGAGATTTGCTGAGATGATGAACTTAAGGCGCAACTGCCCTAGAAACTATAAACATGCCGCATGTGAGGGAGCTTTCACACTAAAGACGGCATATTACACTTCTGAGTATGTGAGGCGGTACTGTAAGGCCATACTGCATGAAATGTCCTTTTCCCAGCTGGCTCAAGAGCTTAATGGAACCTCACAGGTGCCACTTCTTTTTGGGAGCAGCCTTCAACGCGTGTGCCCAGAACTGTTGTAGCATTCAACTGACATCAACTGCGGAATGTGCATTTGTGACTTGGGGAAGGAAACACCAGTGCCTTGGGTAAGCTTGGGCGATTTTTTTGTTGGGGAAAAAGATTTCACTTCTGAAAAAGACCGCAAAGTCCTTGAACAAAAACTTTACAAACTTCATGCCGCCACAGGTCACAGCAGTATCCGGAACATGGTCATTGCTCTTGAGAAAAGAGGGGCCCCAAAACATGTTGTTGACATGGCAAAAGGTTTCTGGTGTGCCGTGTGTGAAGAACATGGGAAACTGAAACCACGACATGCGGCGTCTGTGGAACCACTACCACCAAAGTGGGCGACAGCGTGCGCTGATGGAGGACATTGGGTTCACCCAGGAAATAATGAAACCTATGGCTTTGCCATTCTTATTGATGAGGGGTCACGATTCAGGGCTGCTCATATCTTGTGTCAAGAGAAGAAACAAACCATGTCAGCCAGGAGGTTTCTCTGTTATTTTCAAGAAGGTTGGACCCAATATTTTGGCAACCCCAAAACCTTAAGATTAGATCCGGCTGGTGCTTTTAGATCAAAGGAATTTGAAGCTTACTGTGACAAACACAGTATCTACTTGAGGCTCATTGGAAGTTTGGGGTCTTTGAACAGGCCACACGGGGTTTGAAAGGAATCATGAACCGTCTGGCCACTGAGGACGGAGAAATCACCTCAACTGAGGCAATAAACACTGCAGTGCGGGTGTTCAACGCGAGCGAGCGCGAGAGAGAGAGAGAGAGGGTTTTCAACAGTTCAACATGCACTTGGAAAGTCACCTGACTGCACTGGACGGTTTGTGAACAGTTTGGATGGTAGGGCTGCGGAAGCATTCATCGAAAACCCAAACGCCGAGTTTCAAACAAATGTGGAAAGAATGCGTGCAGCCGAACAAGCTCACTCCCAGTGGGCTGCAAAAATAAGAAAATCAAAAAAGCCATGAACTCTCGGGGACATAGGATGTTGAACTTCTATCCTGGGGATTTAGTATACTACTGGAGAAAACAGTTACCCAAATCTATGAGTGGTAATAAAAATTGGGATTTCTTGGGGCATGCCAGGGTTTCACTGAAACGAAACGAGACACAGACGGAGAGCTGACTCCCGGAAGTGCCATTTGGGTTGTAAGGGGAAGACGGCTGTTGAAATACATTCCTGAACAGCTCAGACATGCCACACATAGGGAAGAGCTGTTCGAAGGTAGATGACATGGACAAAAAGGCACCATGGACCATGCCTAGGATGGTAGGTAAGTCAACTAGGAAAACAAGAGTATGACGACCTGACCAAGGATGTCCCATCCCTGGAGGAATGGCAGCGAAATCAGGATCCGGAACAGATGCCAAATGTGGCAATGGACGAACCAGCATCAAGTTCATCCGGACCACCACCACCAAGATTGCGACACAGCTATAAGAGACCAGCGGAGGGCACCAGGGTTCACCAAGAAGGCACGGAAAAACAAAGTGGTGATAACCTGAAACGGAGCAGGGGGATTCCAAAGAAATTGCTGATGAGGACTTGTTTTGGGCTGTTTGGTGGACTGATGTTGATTTCTCTAGCGTGGGGGAAGAGAACCAACAAGTTTGGATTAACCCCGAAACTGCGGTTGAGGTTGCCATTGATGTTCCTACCACTAGAAGGGGGAGAACAACAGTTCGAACATGATATCCAGGGTTATTTCGTGGGTGCCCTCAAACGTCGTGCGGTAGAAGTGAGTGAGAAACGGATGGATCCAGAAACGAAACAGTTGCTTGATGCTGCGAAACAAATTGAGGTGAAAAACTTCACAGGTGCACAGGCTTTTGAGGCCATACCGGACCACATGAACCCCCCCAAAGAAATTGCTGCTAATGCGTTGGATTCTGGCCTGGACAGCCAAAGATGATGGAACTACCATACGGAAAGCTAGGGCTATTCTTCTGGGATATCAAGATCCAGGGCATGAACATCGGTCAACCACAACACCTGTTATTGTATGATCCGTCAGAGTTGCCAGCCGCAACTTCAGTATGCCGCTTGGAAGAAATGGAAGACCCAAAAAGGCGATGTGTCCCGAGCTTTTCTCCAAGGACGTGAGTATCCCGGGAGGTTATTTTGCATACCATGTGATGAAATATGCACAGCCATGGATCTGGAACCTGGACCAATCACCCGTGTCAAAAGAAGCTGTTACGGTTCCTATAGAATGGTAATGGTATCGTAGTTTTCCAGCTTTTTCGAATGAATAGGACTGGAGAAACTTTGAAGTGACCCACGCATGTGGGCCTGCAGACACGAGGGTATTCTTAAGGGGCTTATCATTTGTCATGTGGGTGATTTTCTGTTCAGTGGACCTGAAAAAGACACGTCATGGAATGAACTCCTGGTTAGAATCAACCAAGAGTTTTCGTAAGGAGATTGGCAATCGGGAGAACTCATTCAATGTCGAGTTGAAATCAAAGAAATGGAAGATCACAGCTACCAGTTGTCTCAGCCGCAGTACACTGAAAGAATGAAGTAAATTCCTGTTCCAGACACTCGAAAGCGAGAAGGAAACAGCCCAACAACAGACTGGGAACGAAGCCAACTACGAGCTGCATTGGGAGCTCTCAGCTAGCACGCGCAGCAGGTTGCGCCACACGTCAGTGCGGAAGTAAGCCTGTTGCTGAGTGAGGCCACAGAAAGCACAGTGGACGCGATCATCAGGACTCAGGACCAATAAATTTGATATGATTTGATAAATTTGTGTATGCAACTAGGATGCGTAAGGACCACATAAGGACCACAAGATCACGATACACAGTTTTCCGGAGGACACCGAACTGGGGTTGCACATGTGGTGTGATGCTGCTGGGCAAAATCGAAGGGATGGTAGTAGTACCCAGGGGCTGTTTTCGGGAATGACTCCTCTTAAACTGTTGGATGGGAACATGGAAAAGGTAACACCAGTTGCTTGGCATGCAAACAAAATAGACCGAGTAGCACGAAGCCCAGGGGCTGCTGAGGCAACAGCGGCCGTCAATGGTGAAGATTTGCTGTTCCATGCTAGGTTTCAATAGTTTTGAAAAAGACAAGACTGTGAACAGACTGGAGTGATAATTTCGGATTCTCGCTATGTGCTTGACAAACTCAACATCGAAGAATTGGCTACAAAGGGGGCCGAAAGGAGGACCGATTTAGAGTTGATGTGCATAAAATGTGCGCAGCAACGCTATGGCGTGATCGTTCGCTGGGCGCACTCAGAGGCTTAGCTAGTAAATGCCTTGAGGAGCACAAGAGATCGAGCTCTACTACCAGTTCAATAGCCAATGGCGACTTGTGAGTGATGAACAAATGAGATCAGCCAGGAAAAGAAGAGAAACCGGACTTCAAGCTTTAGACCAAGCACCACAGAAGACACAAAACACACATTCACACATGCAAAAAGGAGTCAGCTGCGTTTGATTTGGAAAAAGGTTTGAACTTCGAGGAAGTGGAGCGGATGCAAGTGAAATCACTTGTACGGAGTCACACTTGCAGGTGACCCAGTTGTTCATGCGCAGTCAATCCTGGCGCAAGTGGAAGGAAAATAGGATATCGTGCGGTGCCCGATTTTGTGATAGGTTTCCATTTGACGCTAGCCATAGAAGGCCTTTGGCTTGAACGGCTTCTACCATCAAGCTCCACCGCTTGCATGTTATACATGTATATGTTTAATGAGTTGTGTGTGTGGTCATAAAAGGGGACGGTCATTCTCCCATTCGTCGGGGTTAATATACCCATTGTATCCCATGGTGAGAAATCCACTGAAATTCCACATGATGGTGGGATGACCATACCCCATATGCCATGTGTTTGACCATGCCATGCCATGCCTGTTTCGAAAGGTTGTTCCTGGATCACGTTGGGACCCCTAAAGCACACCAGGATCGAGCTGTCAGTCTCATCCGAGCTATCAGTCTCATCGACCTGGTGATGGGGAAGATGCAGATGCTGAGCGTTATCATGGCGTTACCATGGGGCTATCAGTTCTCCAAACGGTCCAAACGGTCCAAACGGTCCAAACGGTCCAAACGGTCCAAAGGGTCCAAAGGGTCCAAAGGCATGTCTCTGTAGTTTGTCAGTAGGGAAACAGAGGTGGTAGACCAATGCCATCCAATGGCTACGGTTAGCGTGAGAGTGTGTGAGAGAGAGAGAGAGCGAGAGCGAGAGAGAGAGAGTTTTAGGGAGAGAGAGCGAGACAGAGAGCGGAAAAAAATGAAAACAATCACAGCCCCATGGCTGACACGTGATAAGATGTGATAAGATACAAAGCCATAGGCCAAGAACCTCACGTAACTGTAGAGCCCTTATTCAATGAATCCAGATATATCCAAAATTCCTTCCCCAAAAAAAGGAAATAGACAGAATAGATTAATTTTGCTTTATCACTTGCTGCCTGAGAATATTCCGGGTGCATCATCCTCGTCCTCGAGTTTGCCAACTGCATCTCCGGCCCCGTCCTCCCGAGCAGTGCCTATGCCAAGGCGCTAAGAGGGGCCGTTTTTGGAGTTTTCGTTGCCATGGTGCACATTGCTGGATTTTGCTGATTATCTACAAGTGTTCACAATGTCTGTATTTTTTTTGTATATATATATATACAGTATATGATATAATATAATATAATACAATATAATATAATATAATTTTGTACAATATATATACTATCGTTTATTATGTACTGTAGTTTTATGTTTGTGATGTTGAGTGGACCAGTCATTGGGCAGTTGAACTGCAGCGGTTAGGAAATTTGTTTGGAAACCTTTCTGCATCTATTTTTTTTTGGAGGAGCGTAGTTGCCAATGGTCATGCATGTAATTTTTTCTTATCCCAGTGCCGGCTGAAAAACCGCGACAGGTTTTTCGCAACATACCTTACGGGTCCTGCAGAAGTAGTGCCCATTGAGGCTTGGCAACGGGTGCATACTCTATGTTTGAAGAATGTTTTTGGTGGAGCATGTGTTTGAGACAGGTTCACCGATTCTTTTCTGACACTCACCCGTACCATTTAGGCGGTGTTTCCGCAAACCTCTGGTTTCCTCTATCAAGTGTGATGATTTTTTTAGCTAGACATTTTTTGGAACAAAATGAACAAAACTCGTTGTAACAAAAAGATGCAAAAAGTGGAAACTGCTAGTTTACAATTCGGTAATCGTGAGCCGTGTGCTGTATGGGTTGGAGCCCCTTGAACCTACAGAAACTATTGGTCAGATGCTCGACGCTTTCCAACTAAAAGGATTGCGCAAGATTCTCAATTTACACACCACACGATGCCTTAGAGGCCCCTTCGGTAGGCCCACTTCGAAAAATTAAACCGCTGACTGAGATTCTCGAGGAGAAATGTTTAAGACTTTTGGGGAATGTGCTCAGACGGCCAAGATCGCATCCTCAGCACCAAGTCACTTTCAATTCGATTCTTGCGAGACCAAAAGCCCCTAGGTTCAGTAGAGTAGGCAGACGCAGAAAAATTTGGACAACAGAAATATGCGCAAAGCTTGGGAAATTATTCAACAAACCGATAATACTCAGCCAAATGTTCCTTTTGATCCAGCCAACCAGGCAATTCGGGAGGCATTAATGCTGCGGCGCGGAACTACCAAGCCCCTTTTGACTGATTCCCACCATCTAAATTTCAGTCATATGATGACTACGGTAGTCCCTCCTTGAATACACTCTTTTGAATGTGCTCTGTTTGAACGCTACTCTATGTGAATTCTGCCCTGCGCATCTCTCGAGGAAAGTTGATCGCAGTTACAGATATGATAGCGCTCAGATGCGCTCAGTTTGAACATCTCTTTGTGAACCTCTCCATGCGAACTGAAATTCCGGCAAGTAAGACCATCTTGCAATGCTACTTGACAATTTGATTATCGATTCTTGATTCTGAATAACAAACAATTAAGCCCGAAGTGAGAGTTCTTCTTGTACAGTGGTAGCACTCTTTTTTCAAAGTTTTCCTCCTGTCCATAGGATCCATAGGTTCCTTCGTTTCTTTATTCACCTTGTTCACACAGCAGGGTTTAGGGCCAACGGCCGTGTGAGTACAGCAAAGGTGGCTTGGGGCAGCCAAACAAAAAGTGTGATGACTTGGGATCACTCAAGAACAGTGCTTGCAAGTGCAGATGTTAAGTTGCACCAACGGTAAGCCAATCATAACCTCAGGTGTCGTTTCAAGCCGCTGTACACTGTAGGCCAGATTGTTGGAAGCTTTGGCAAAGAGAGTTGGATGAAACGCAAGACCCATGCAGATATAAACCAGGTCAAAGAAAGACATGTACCCGCATGTTTTGTTCAATGATGTTTATAATGATCATGGACCGCAAGGAACTCAGGCTTGAGCTTCCAAGTATTTCGCAACGGGGCTTAACTTTCGTTTGTCTTGTTGCAGCATTGCAGTATGGAAATATAGAAATAAATATATATGAAGCAGGCCCCAATTATGCCTATAGAATTGTAAAGATAGGATACAATATCCTGTCATATCCTATAATACATTTTTATAAATTTGAAATAGTTTAATATGACATAACACAATATAGCATGATATGGTACATAGTGTATCATAGTATCATACATAGAGTAATTTCATTGACTTGAATATTATATTGAACGATATTCTGTAATGTAATCTATATTTTTATATATAATATGATATCATATAATCTTAGGGTCGGATTAATTTTAATAAGGCCTGTATTGTTTTTCAGGATTTCAGTTTCAATCAATGAGAAAAGAATCTCACAATATAGGACATCATCACACTAATCGGTGTACTACATTATATAGATGCAACGGGAATGTCCGAAAAAGTGGATACCTGATTTCTCCCACCAAAGGGATCCATTTGCGGTCCGACCATTCTTGGACATACCGTTTTTATCCGTTTTTTCAAGGGGAACATGACACTGTTGGAGCTGCTCCGACCGGTGCAGGATTCTGACTCCTCAATGCCTGCCACGGGACAGACGAGCAGGCCCCGGGCAGCAAGGTGAGGGAACTGGGGATGTAAAATTTCATGGTTCAAATATGTTAGAAGGTTTATTCCGAAACTTGCCAAGAAGTCCCTTGTAGCCTACAGTTCCAGCTGAAATTTATTTGTGACTATAAAAATGACCAAGTAGGACCATAAAAATACTGCAACTAAATGGTTAATGAATGTTAATGAAAGACATTTAGTTTTCCAGTGACATCCCCAGATGCTCTGGTGCCATGGCCTATTTTTTCAGGTTAGGTCCTCGACAAAGTGAAGACGTGTCGATGCCTATGTCTACGGCACCTTCGGACGAGCAGACCGTGCAGAATTCGGGCAGTCAGACAGGGAGCCAGGCGTACAGTACTATGTGGCTTGCTTAAAAAGTTTGAAAGATCCAGTGATCAAGGCACCCGGAGCTATGAAAACATACAAAAATATCAAAATTATGATAAATTATGTACACAAAATATATGATATATATATAATATGTATAAATATACAGATTTTTTGTACATGATATTGTATTATTTGTATTGTACACATATATATATATATGTATATATATATAGAGATCGAATCCAATGATTTATGGTGACGCCATGTGCGGTTTAGGCTACTGCTGATATTTGGCCAAGTGGTGGAATTCGTGCGACCAAGGTATGGCACGTCTGCCCTTGCGAATGCCACAACTGCAACGACCAATTCCAACTCATCGGGATCAGATCCTTGACACAGCCATGGGCCATGGACTAAACCTGATGACCTGCTGGATTTGATGGATGAATTTCTGTGCCGATGTCCCATAAGATGCTGCATTTGGATGCATTTGGAACTTGCTCAAGGAAGTACAGTAATTGATTCTCGCTGGTTTTGCCTGTTAGGTCCGTGTACTTCAGTCCTTGGCAGGTGTGTTTCAATATGCGCATATCAAGATGAGGCATGTGTTGAAGTTGGGACGTAATTCCGAAAAAGTTGTGGCTGGTTACTTTCCTGGCACCAGCCTAAGGATTTCGATATCCCAGGCAACCAAGCTGCAGAAAACAGAGCAAATCTGTCAGACGATGCCAGATACTTCTTCTCTTGAAGTGTGGGTCGTCAGATCGTCCAATTTGCATCTGAGGCGTGAGCCAAATCTCAAGTGAAGAGAGCAAGGAAAGTGAGCCCCCTCCGGCTCCCCTGCAGGTGCGACTTGTGGCGCTTGGAGCATGAGTAGACGAGCAAAGTGGGATTTGATTGGCTGTGGAGGATTTTGGTGATTGGATGTGCAGATCAATCAAGCCAGAGCATTATGTTCAGGGTGACTCTTCTGCTGGCACAGGGGAGAGGGTGCGGGAGCGTAAGTCAGCCAGGCAGTCAGTCAGCCAGGCAGTCAGTCAGTCAGTAAGCCCGTATAGCACGTGATTCACACAGCACAACAGCATACAGTACCATAAACAGTACCATACACTATCACGAACTGTTATAGTGTGCAACTCAACTGGAGCGGCTTTACAAATGCCAGGTGTTCAACAGCCTCGAGCAGCATCAAAATGGCACCTGCTCCTTGGGCACAGAATGTTGGTGGGCCCCCTCGCAACCCCAAAGTTGCAAATAACTAAGTAAGAATTATTTTCAGACAGACATGTGTCATGCAGTTTTTGGTCCAAGTTGAACTTGAGAACCATCTCTCCAGTCGGTCCTCCGTCCTACTGGAAGATCAAATCATGAATGACGTGTCCAGAGTCTAGATATGTCTAGAATTGTCTTGATGGTTCTAGATGGTTCCAGATGCAGGAGACTCCTACCATCGGCGATCACTGAAGGACACGTTCTCCTGAAAAAATGCATCGCAAAGTGGCTTTGAGCGGTGGTTTCTGACATTTTATGCAACATTCTGCAACACCTCCTAGGTAAACCGTGCCGGTTCTTCCAGTTGCACCTTGGCCTCAGTGGGAAAACATCCAGGCGGACAGTTTTGATTCAAGGCACGCTTGAACCTGGACAGTGCTCATAGGCTTTCATATATACACCATTTCCATGTCCATCCATTTCCGGGGTGCCCATTGGGTGCCCATTTGTGGAGCTTTTTGACAAGGAAAGAGACCGGCTGCCGACTTGGAGACACTTGCAGGTGGGATTCGCATGGTGAATCATTGCGGGTGGGTAATTGAACGTGGCATACGTGGCGGCGTTGCGTTTTTGATGTTTGTGGATTCTGTGTCGTGTTGCGATGTGTTGCGTTTATCAATGGATTTCATGTTTTTTGTCACGTTTGCGTCTCATTTCCGTCGGATTTCATGATTTTCTGTGCGCAGGACAATAAAATTTGACATTGTATCCCCAGAAAACAACTCTGTTTCTGACGGGTCATGCCACAAAGTGATAGTGCGGGCATTGTTTTGGCACATCAAAGTGGTCCCGTTTTTTTTCTGCAGAGCCGGTGACACCAGTTTGGTTATACATTTGTGCCAAGGTCTTGCCAGAAAGAGACAACCCCACTCCAAGTTGTCACGTAGCACATCCTTGGCGTAGCCCCCCAGTCGTAAAAATAGTGACAACTACACGTTCGGTTGTCCACCAGTAGGCTGAATCATCATGAATCATCGAGGTATGATATTAAAGGGACAGATCAAAAACCTATCTGGACCTATCTAATCTATGTAGTGAAGCAGGCAGCACTCTTGGAGAAGGTAATGGAGGGAGAAAAAGAGAGAGAGAGAGAGAGCTGCAGGCATGGGCAGTGTGACTAAACTTGTTAAACGTATTCGGTGTGGTTACTGTACTACCCCACATGTCACTACAGACTCAGTTTTGTGACATGCTGCAGATTTGTTGTTGAATGATGTTGAAGTCGAAGCGTACTTTGTTCATAGTCCAGCTGCATCAGTTGCATCGCGACTGAGGTTTTGCCACTTTTGCTCTAGAGAACAAGCGAAATCAGATCGTCTCCGGGTGAAATACGAAGTGCGCAGAAACAAGCGGCTGAGATCCCTTCATGGCATCTTGGCCTCATGGTATTGGGGGGGCGGATGTACTCCAAAGGGGTATTCTGCAGGATTCTGCACGGATGTTGGACTTTGACTCATTGCAGCTGATTTGGAAATGCTACTGTGGCTCGTCACCTGGAAGTGCATACATTCGGAGATCCCGTGAAATCCTCGGCAGCATTTTGGTTAGTTTCCCGACTTCCCTGTCTCCATCCAAGGGCTGTTGAATCTCCCCAGACATTGCTGTAAGGCTGTAAGGTGTCACACACTTGCTCAGAACTGTCATCGCGAATTTTGTTGTGGAATGCATCTTACGTGCAAAAACACTCCAATTACACCTGACAGGAATGGGTCGGTGAAGAGACCCGACAAAGTATCAAGAAGCTACCATGGCCATAGCCAGTGCAGAAAATCGTTGAATTGGAAGCTGACCCTTCCCCTTTCAACTTGAAAGTTGAAAAAAAGATTGCGAAAACCGTACAGAAAAAGAAGTGATTTCAGGTTGTTTGAAAACAACCTGGTGGTTCTTGGGTTAGCCACTGCCCCTCAGGTACGCAGAGCTGATCGGGCTCTGTATCACCACAAACTGACAGTGTCTTCGTTGGGCGGTGTCTGTCAGTCGTGCACTGCCCCTGCAAATCTGAAATGCAATACAATGAAATCAAGACCTAAAAGAGGAACAGAATACCGGAAGTCCAGCAGGTTAGAAGTTTTCCATCTCTTCAGATGGTTCACACACACGCCGCTGCCGCGGGGCTTTTTAAGGCTCCGGGAAATGAGATGAAGGCGAAGATGAAAGGGGAATGGAAGTGAGGTGACGATGAGAATGAGATAATGACAGTTACTTACCCGGGACACGAGACGGGGAACGCAAAAGAGGACGGGAAAAAGGGAGAACACCAACACCAACACACCTAGCCGCTACCTAGCCCAGAAAGGGCAGACCCTGAAAGGGCAAGGGAAAAGAAAAAGTGGACGGACGAAGGGCCAAACACCGACCAGAGGAGGGGGGGAGGACGTAAGTGCCTGACACAACCTACAAGGCGAGAGCCAAAACTTACCTCGGCACGCGAAGGACCCAAACCTGACCTAGAGAGGGAGCACGCATGAGATAGGAGACCTACGGGGAACTAATTAATAAAAAATGCATCCACAAAGTCATGCATGATTCGCGATAAGGGTCAAGGCCCTCGGTAGTCATTTCAAAATATTTCAAACCCTTTGAACAGCTTAAGCGTTCAACCCTCGAATTAGTGCACCATTGAACTTCACCAAAACAACCAAAAGAAAGTGACCACACCTAAAAGGCATGTCCTGAAGCCTAAACCTTGTCATGTTGCAATGCTACAAGCTGAGCACTCTCTCGAGCAACGTTGGAAAAAGAAGGTTGCCGCGGCTTCCAGCTATGCAGACATTCAAACCAAAATTAAAGCCCGAGACAGCGGAAAATTGCTCAACCGAGACTTCCGACAGGGTGAGAATCGAAAAAATGCCATTTGTTATATCTGTTTCACTTTACTCAGACGAATTACTAGGTTAAAAATGTAAATTCAGAGATCAAGTCGAAAAGGATCCAACATCCTACCTAGACAGGTATTCCCCGAGGGGTTCACGACATCGTGTCGAACCGACGTAAGTAACACACTTGCTCAGAACTGTCATTGCGAATTTTGTTGTGGAACGCATCTTACGTGCAAAAACACTCCAATTGCACCTGACAGGAATGGGTCGGTGAATAGACCCGACAAAGTATCAAGAAGATGGCCATAGCCAGTGCAGAAAATCGTTGAATTGGAAGCTGACCCTTCCCCTTTCAACTTGAAAGTTGAAAAAACACATTGCGAAAACCGTACAGAAAAAGAAGTGATTTCAGGTTGTTTGAAAACAGCCTGGTGGCTCTTGGGTTAGCCAGCGCCCATCGCGAGAAAATAAAATTGGATGCGGGGACACAGAGCTGATCAGGCCCTGTATCACCACGAACTGACACTGTCTTCGTTGGGCAGTGTCTGTCAGTCGTGCACTGCCCCCCTGCAAATCTGAAATGCAATACAATGAAATCAAGACCTAAAAGAGGAACAGAATACCGGAAGTCCAGCAGGTTAGAAGTTTTCCATCTCTTCAGATGGTACACACACACAGACATATACAAGATGCCAAAAGTATTGGAAAGTTGTGCGAAGGGCAGTTGAAACATGTTAAACTTGAGGACAAGCGGAGGTGGCATTCAGCTATTCTACAAGCGGGGAGGAGTAGCAGAGTTGGAGAACGCGCCAACCGGTCGTTGGTCTGCCAGCGGAGCAGGGGGGTGGCCTTCCTGCGCAGTGAGCGCATGCGTATCACATGGGGATACATGGTGTACGCTTGCGGGAACTCGGTATTGGTTTAATTTGACCAGTGCCTTGTTTCGAGGACACAATCGCCGCAGGCACAGTCGCGGAGAGCCAGCAACAGAGCTGCTGCAAGCATCCGTGAAATGACAAAAAGCTGCTTTTGCAGAATGCCTTTTGAAGAATTATTTTGATTTTATTTTGTAGCTTCTGCGCGCCTGAATCATGAGAAGTCCAAGTTCTTTGTTGAAAGCAGAAGAAAGTAGAGCACACTTAGGGACAGCCGGTCCTCCAAGAACAGTGGCATTGAGAAGCAGTGTGCGCAGATTGCTTTGTATTTAAAACTTTATGTATGTTGCCCCTGTTTTTCCAGCCGCCCGATGTCTTAGTGACAGATGGCAGATGCTGGAAGAGCAGTGGGGAAGACCAGAAACCTTGCTGGTACAGAGAATTGGGGCATGTTTTTACATGTCCTGGATAGCAATACCCTTCGAAAAATGAGAGGACCCCACAAAGATTTTTGCACTTTGTAGTGTTACAGGCACCGGCGTTCTTCCCCGCATCTCAAGCATGCTCCGCTGGAAGGCCTCAAGCAGGGTATGGTGATGTGGCCCGATACATTATGACTCTGTTGTGCTTTGTTCATTTCGGATTTCTTTCTGAACATGTCACGAGCATCACAAGTGTGCGGGGCCAAAGCTGTATACCTTGCCATGGCCGTTTGATCCGGCGAAATATATCTCAAAATGGTGGCAAGGAGATGGAACAGCGGGCACATGGGCACATGTTTATCCTCATTGTGTTTTGTAATGTGTTTTAATCATACCTGAGACACAACCGTTGCCATGTGCCACTTTCTCCAGACATGACTGTGACATCTCCACCTTCGCAGCTGCCCAACCTGTGGCAGGTTCGAATTTGGCAGCCAGCTCCACGCAAACACTCTAAACAGACATGAACACAATAAATAAACGACTCATGATCGTCCTCATCCTCGTCCTCATCCTCGGCCTCATCCTCGTCCTCATCAACATCCGCATCAGTATCATCATCACCATCATCATTGTCATCATCATTAACATCATCATCATCATCATCATCCTCATCCTCGTCGTCGTCATCATCATGGCTATCGTCATCATTGTCGTCCTCCTTTTTTCGTCGTCGTCGTCGTCGTCGTCATCATCATCATCATACGACATTTACATCATCATGTAACCTTACGTATGTGTATATATATATGTGTATATATGTGTATATATATATAACTATGAAATATATAGTGTATATATGTATATATGTGTGTGTAGCATGGTATAGTATGGCATTGCATGGTATGGTATGGCATGGTACTCACATGCACTGTGCCATGGACTTTCAGCATAAATTGACTTGTCCCCGGTTGTACTTCCTGACAGGCTTCCGGACCTCTGGATTTATAATGTGTGTGTCTCTACCTTGAAAGAAATGCATTGAACGAAATCAGGGTGGATTGAAAAATCCAGCAGCTGACAAAGAAGATGTTGGTCACTTTGGGTTTGGATCTGTCTCGGGTAGTTGACCATTTTTGTCGTTTTTGCGACAGCTCTAGATTGGCATCATCAGCTAGCTGACTCATCAAACAGTATGTATGTATGTAATGTATGTATGTAATGTATGTATGTAATGTATGTAATGTAATGTAATGTAATGTATTGTAATGTATTGTAATGTAATGTAATATGAAGAAATGAAATGGTATGGTATGGTATGGTATGATATGCATGTAATTGCGTATCTAATGTATGTAACGTAAGTAATGTAACTAATGTAATGCCATGTACTGTAATGTGATGTGATGTGATGTATGTAATGTAATGTATGTAAGGTATGTATGTATGTACGCAAGTATGTATGCATGTTATGTATGTTATGTATGTATGTATGTATGTACGCATGCATGCATGTAATGTAATGTAATGTAATGTAATGTAATGTAAGTATGTATGTATGTATGTATGTATGTATGGGTGCATGTATGTATGTATGTAATGGATGTAATTATGTATGTATGTATGTATGTATGTATGTGTGTATGTATGTATGTACGTACGTACGTATGTATGTATGTAATGTATGTAATGTATGTAATGTTTGTTTGTTTGTTTGTATGTATGTATGTATGTTTGTATGTTTGTATGTATGTATGTATGTATGTATGCTATGTATGTATGGTATGTATGTATGGGGTATGTATGTATGGTATGTATGTATGGTATGTATGTATGGTATGTATGTATGGTATGTATGTATGGTATGTATGTATGTATGTATGTATGTATGTATGTATGTATGTATGTATGTATGTATGGTATGTATGTATGGTATGTATGTATGGTATGTATGTATGTATGGTATGTATCTATGGTATGTATCTATGGTATGTATCTATGGTATGCATGTATGGTATGTGTGTATGGTATGTATGTATGGTATGTATGTATGGTATGTATGTATGGTATGTATGTATGGTATGTATGGTATGTATGGTATGTATGTAATGTATGTAATGTATGTAATGTTTGTACTGTATGTAATGTATGTAATGTATGTTTGTATGTATGTATGGTATGTACGTATGTAATGTATGCATGTATGTATGCATGCATGCATGTATGTAATGTATGTAATGCATGTAATGTATGTAATGTATGTAATGCATGTAATGTATGTAATGTATGTAATGCATGTAATGTATGTAATGTATGTTATGTATGTAATGTATGTAATGTTTGCAATGTATGTAATGTATGTAATGTATATAATGTATGTATGGTATGTATGGTATGTATGTATGTATGTATGTAGTGTATGTAATATATGTAATGTATGTAGTGTATGAGGGGAATGTATGGTATGTATGTATGTATGCATGCATGCATGCATGCATGCATGCATGCATGCATGCAGCATGTATGCATGAATGCATGTATGTATGTATGTATGTATGTTCGTATGTATGTATGTAATGTATGTATGTATGTCATGTATGTATGTATGTAATGTATGTATGTATGTATGTATGTTTGTTTGTGTGTAATGTATGTATGTAATGTATGTAATGTATGTAATGTATGTAATGTTTGTACTGTATGTACTGTATGTAATGTATGTAATGTATGTAATGTATGTAATGTATGTAATGTTTGTACTGTATTTAATGTATGTAATATATGTAGTGTATGTATGTATGTATGTATGTATGTATGTGTGTGTGTATGTAATGTATGTATGTATGTATGTATGTATGTAATGTATGTATGTATGTATGTATGTATGTATGCATGTATGTATGTATGTATGTATGCATGTATGGCATGTATGGCATGTATGGCATGTATGGCATGTATGGCATGTATGGCATGTATGGCATGTATGGCATGTATGGCATGTATGGCATGTATGGCATGTATGGCATGTATGGCATGTATGGCATGTATGGCATGTATGGTATGTATGGTATGTATGGTATGTATGGTATGTATGGTATGTATGGTATGTATGGTATGTATGGTATGTATGGCATGTATGGTATGTATGGCATGTATGGCATGTATGGCATGTATGGCATGTATGGCATGTATGGCATGTATGGCATGTATGGCATGTATGGCATGTATTGCATGTATTGCATGTATTGCATGTATTGCATGTATTGCATGTATTGCATGTATTGCATGTATTGCATGTATTGCATGTATTGCATGTATGCATGTATGCATGTATGCATGTATGCATGTATGCATGTATGCATGTATGCATGTATGCATGTATGCATGTATGCATGTATGCATGTATGCATGTATTGCATGTAATGCATGTAATGCATGTAATGCATGTAATGCATGTAATGCATGTAATGCATGAAATGCATGTAATGCATGTAATGCATGTAATGTATGTAATGTATGTAATGTATGTAATGTATGTAATGTATGTAATGTATGTAATGTATGTAATGTATGTAATGTCTGTAATGTCTGTAATGTCTGTAACGTATGTAACGTATGTAACGTATGTAATGTATGTAATGTATGTAATGTATGTAATGTATGTAATGTATGTAATGTATGTAATGTATGTAATGTATGTAATGTATGTATGTATGTATGTAATGTATGTAATGTATGTAATGTATGTAATGTATGTAATGTATGTTATGTATGTTATGTATTTTATGTATGTAATGTATGTTATGTATGTTATGTATGTAATGTATGTAATGTATGTAATGTATGTAATGTATGTAATGTATGTAATGTATGTAATGTATGTAATGGATGTAATGTATGTAATGTATGTAATGTATGTAATGTATGTAATGTATGTAATGTATGTAATGTATGTAATGTATGTAATGTATGTAATGTATTAATGTATGTATGTATGTATGTATGTATGTATGTATGTATGTATGTATTACACACACACACATATATATACATCGGGTACGACATGACAAGAACATCCTGGATGGCAAGTGCAAGCTTCTGAGGTCGTGATCGTCATTCCAGGCTGGGCTGCAAACTGTGGGACAAAGGGTGGGCTGGCGTCCGGTTTGGATTTGCCCCTACTTAGCGCCCTGTTGTTATCCACACCGTTTGTCAACTTTGTTTTGGAGGCCTGGGCTGATATACAAATCAATCGAAAAACATCAAGACACATCAAACAAATTCAAACCAATATACACTATGTATAACATCATCAGATATTCACAAAATATATCAAACGGAAAGAATTTCAGGCTCTTGCAATGTTCTGGAACTTGAACGGCCCAGGCTTGGGGCCCAGTCACGCTCAAGAGGAGCCGGGGCCGGGCAGCTGGGTAGTTTCCATGCACATCCGTGTAGCAACGCGAGTCTCACCTAAGCTATAGCTGTTTGCAAGGAGGGCGGCATAGTTGACTCCTGAGATTTGCACTTTGTTCTGCAGTCCGTTTCTGCCAATGTTCAATCCTGCGCGGTCTCAGATGTATTTGAGACCAGAAAAGAGGAAAGAAGCGATCATTGCATGATGTCTCAAGAAATGCGGTTTGCGAGGATTGAAGGATGTTGAAGGGGAAGTAGTTGAATTTTTGAAAATCATGTGCAGTTCCCGTGAAATGTGCAGTCCATTGAGGCCATAGAAGAGATGACAGAGACGACCGGGATGAAGTTGGCAAGAGGGTGCGCATCTATCACTGTTTGATCAACTTCAGCTGAATTTGAACATAGAGGATTATAGGATCGTATTTGTATCATATTAGGTTTATCTGAGAGTTGGGCATCCCTAAATCCATTGAATAATCATCAACATATCAACATCATCAGTTTCCCCGAGTTCCCCTCGGGCCACATGGCAGGTCGTGTCTCTAGATGACATTGTCGGAACCAATGAGAACATCTGCTTGGGCAGTTCCCTCAGCCAGTGACGATGTCAGACTCTGACTGCCTGGCTCGTCAAAAATGTTGATTTTATGAGTTTGATTCATTTTATCCATGATTACAAGATATTACAAGACATTACAAGCAAGATGCCAAGTGGTCCAAGTGGATATCTTTGAGTATCGTGTGATTGTTTGCCCTGGACACCTGCTGGAAAAAAACTGACACTGACACTGGCCCTGCTCAGATGATAAATTCTCAGATGGTTCCGGCCTGAGTGACTCCGAGCAAAACGAGCAAAACGAGCAAAACGTGAACATGAGGCTAGTTAATTCACACCCCATTACTTTTAGAGTAACATCCCATTGACATTCCATTAACATCCCATTAACATGAACTCAAGGAATGCTTCGAATATCCTGAGGACGTCCGCTCACAGAGCTTGTGGACCTGCTGCTGCTTGGAGAGGCAGGACGGCAGGACAGCACCAGCGACTCACCATGGAGCCGCTACCCCATTTATATAGTGGGATGGGTTATAGCTCTCGATAGCACCCATTAATATCCATTAATGATGATAATCCGGTAAACCCAATAATAAACTTGATAAACCATCCCATTCACCAACCATGACTGGGGATCATTTTACATCCGAAATGGTGGTATACCCAAGAAATCTATGTTGGGGATGGTTTACGATTAGCTTTGCCACATCAGGGCAGCTTCGGGCATGGGTCAGGGTGACAGGAGGCCCTGATCCAGACGCATGAGCGAAGAGTTGAGTTGCAGGGAATCGCCCGCCATTCGGCTTTGTCGGCTTTGTTTGCCAAGTGCCTCTTTAGATACCTTTGGGCTGTTGATTGAGAATGTCTGAGACTTACATTTGAAGTTGTTGCCTTGCTAGCACTTACTGCAAGCCGAATATCATCTGCAGAGCATGGCAATCTTCCCATCCCCCAGATGCACAGTCGCCAAAAAAACATGGCACCCTGTGATACAACTTTTGGCCTCTTTTGGTCATGGCTCTTGCCGCTTCCAATATGTTGTTTGCTCGGTCCTAGCAATGTCTTGGGGCAAATGGCTTGGCAAACACGACGTCCACATCACTGGAGCAGCGAAGGGCAACCGCCGTGCAGACAAGATCTTCGACCATGGTCCGAAGAAGGCAGGGTGGGTCACAACTCACAACTTTCTTTTGCTGTCATTCCTGAAAATGCCAGGTTTTTTTGACAAATTCCAGCAGAGAGCATTGAGTCCATTGGTGCTTGTTGACTGGCAGATCTGCAAACCAATGTACTCAGCTGGTACATTCTGCAATTCGAGGGGCTTGTGCCCTTCCCAGCCCCTTCCCAGCTGGCAGGTATGGCCGTTTGCTCCTACTTCTATGAAGCAATGCCAGAGGGCACATCGGTAGAACGTCTGGAGCGTTTTGAGAGCCAGGAGCTGCTGGGTCGAATGGGATTTCCATGGATTTCCGTTGGGTTTAGGATACAAAAAGAAGCCACTTTCAGATACTTTCAGTGGGTACCGGCTTGTTTGATTGAGTTATATCATATACGTAGTTATATCATATTGATCATATTGAATTGATGGGAATTTATTTGGGAATGAATGGTCCCAAGATGCCGAATTTCTTCAGATTTCTTCATCTCGCAGAAGTCATGACATGGCAGGCGAGCTACCTGCCCTTCGCAGCCTACCGCCAAGCTGTGGCTGCCGAGCTTCAAAAAGATGTGGAGCACGTGGAGTTGTGGCTCTTCCACGGCACGGAGCCGCGGCGAGATCCGATGATATCCGATGTCTGGGTCTGATCCAATGGGAATAGGACGAATAGGTTGGTGAAGAGTTAAACATAGTTAAACCATGTTAAACCAATAATGTTGATCCATTACCAATAGCTGGGTTAAACCATGTTAAACCACTCAGCAAGAATTCATGCTTTTAATAATTGGTAACGTTGCCTTGACCAGTTTCTAGCTGTATGCCCGGCCAAGGATGCTGTGAACGCTGTCTTGGACAACGGATTCCGCATCAGCCATGCAAACCTGGATGTACGACACAACCGCTATGGTGTAGGACCACAGAGGGCGATGGGTAGTCAGTGTTTGGTTCGGGGAACAGCTGGCCGTTGCTTTAATTTCTGGAGGCTAGTTAGTCTATATTAGTCTTGTTTGGTTCTTGCTGCTTTGACTTCCATTTATTCCATTCTAGAAACAAGATGCTAGGAGTATACTTCGCCCGCGACCCCCGGCTTGCGCACTACTTTGCCCAGATGAGCAGAGGCTCCATGCATGCATTTATACACAGTATATATATAGAGTAAATATATTATATAATGTTATCACCTAGCTTCTTCAGAACTTTTCGTGGAAAGTCTGGTCCCTGTCTGCAGTTTTTTCTTCAACCACAACCTGAAATATGCAAGAGGATGCACTTCCAATACCCCCATAGGGATTATAATGCTTCACAATGTACTACTGAAGTTCCATTTCCATCTCTATCCGTTTTTGACTTGGCGCGTCATGCCCATCAGGCGTGTTACATCGTGTTGCATTGCCCAGAAAGAACTGCCCGACTGAGGTAGGACCGCCACTTCGACAACGTCACAGGCAGTGCGTCATGCGGATGTGACATGATGTGACTAGTGACTGGATCAATTGCCATGATCGGTGCGGTGGTTTCATCAAAGGCTGGTACTAACCATGCTGAAAGATGCTGAAAGTCGAGATGATGGCCATTATATGGCAACATGCTGTTCGTACAGCACCCTTTTTCAATTCAAATTTCTGAGGGCTTTTGTGCGCAGCAGACATTGGTAGGCGTGTGCTTACAGTAAGCCCTAAAAAGATAGAGCATTGAAATCCCCGATCACCGATCAACATCCTCTATGTTCTTATTCTTCGCAGGGGTCACACAAAAAGATGGCACGCAGTTCCCAGCTCTCTCACGGAAGGTGATCTTGGCGCGCGTGGTGGTGGGTCGTTGTGCTACAAAGGCTGCTGTCAAAGAGCAAAGGCAACTCCTCCGTCCGGAGCACCGTGAGCCACCCACAGGTGCTAAGAGCGGGTGGGATTTCATGTTGGGCTTGCCTAGCATTTTTTGGGGGAACATGATTCATGATGAAGAACCACTGGATTTAAAATTCAGAGGTACCCTATTTTGAGATAGACACCATTTGTTTTTTCTGGCTGGGAGTGGGCGGTCCAGGCTTCCACTCTTGCACCAGTGATTCTTTGCCTGGCCGCGAAGTGATCGTCTTTCCGGGGAGCCCTGGCACACCAGCATATCCGGCATACGTGGGATGCCAAGTCGATGACAAAAAAACGGCTGGAAACAGCAGAGAGATGCAATGAGATGCATAGAAAATATATGAACATATTAGATATATTAGAAAATGAGATGGATAGGTATAGATAGAACTAACAGCCTACATTAGCTGTAGTCACTTGTTGTCACAACAGCGTCCACAAACGTGACACCATGTGGAGCTTGACAAAAAACACACTTGCTTCTTCCACTGCATGTCACTTTCCTTCCAAGGTGATCACTTACAAGTGCAGCTCAGCGCCCAACAATCCATACCGTGATCCTGATCTTCTCCGTGTCGACTTTGAAGATCGTGGCGGCGCGAATATTTTTCAACGATACAGGGCGCATTTTCGAAAATGCTTGAATTTTCCAAAAGCTGCAAATACTCCAGTCACCCGTAGAAGTTCCTTTCCAACTGAGCTGGAAAAACTGGAGGTCCGAAGGGAGCGCCCATCTACGTGTTCTCAGCGCTACCGACATGCAGAGTCCAAGATGGATGGCCCTGCCAAAGCGACAGATGGTGGGAAGCATACGGCAGATCGCAGTGCGAGGTCGGCACCCAATACGCCACGTTTGACGCAGAGCCACTTGGCCAAGAAAAATGCCAAACACAAAGAGGCTGGTGGCAAACCTGGAGTACCCAGAACAAGACGAGGTCGAAGAGCCTCATCCCCAGCAGTTCCGCAACAGGATGTCTCGGTTCAGGACGAACCACGTGCTGCTTCAGCGGGACAAGAAGTGCCAGTGAGGACGTTGTGGATTTTTGACGCAGAGCACGCCGACTCAGGCCAGTCAGATGTCAGATTGGAGGATCCACAGTCGAGCAAACCCGAGCCAGAGGAGCCACTGCCTTTGAGTTGTCAAGCCCGGCGAAGGTCAGGATTTGCTTTATCAGAAGCTGTGACTTGGAGAGCAGCAGCCCCTCTACCTGTTGTGGCTTGCCGCTTGGCAGCTGCAACCGTTCCTGATAGAACTGCCGTCATGGCCCTGGGTGGGGCAGATGCCTTGGGCTTCTCCCTTGATGCTGCGCACATCTTTGAGAACTCCAAGTGGACGGCCTTGCCACCTTTACCCAGCGGTCGGCAAGCGCTGGCAGCTGCGAGTCTGGTGGGTGGAGTTTGTGCCCTGGGAGGTCGAAGCAACAGCAGCTGTGGCAGCGCAACGGTCGCTGCTGATTTCTTTGATCTGGGTGCCGAAAGGTGGCTGGATCTTCCTCCTTTGATTGTGCCACGCGCATTCCACGCTGCTGCCGCATTGGATGGTAAGATCTATGTTTTGGGAGGTATGGATGCTGATGGTCGGCGATTGGCCAGCGTTGATTGGCTTGACCCTCGCGAAGGCAATTTGGCCAGGAATCACTTGGAATCATGAGGCTGTGTATCTCTAAGGTCTGTGTTAAAGCTTCAGCTGCCAAATCAATCATTTCCGTTGCTCTTCTTGCAGTTGAAAAGCGGTCCATAGAGTTGTGCTGGCAAAGATTGTGCCAGAAGGCCAGAATCATTTTTTGTGTACGTTCATTATAGCAAAATTAACAAAAAATAAAATGTAACACGTCACATATGATATATATATATATATAAATGATACTCATATTATATGATTTTGCCTTGTTTACGGTTTGCATGCCATAACATGTTCTCCCATCGTCCCATTGCAGGTCGCTGGCAAAGTGCTCCCAGCCTACTGAGCCCACGGAGTGCACTAGCAGCCTGCGCCCTGAACGGTTTATATGCTGTGGGGGGCTTGGACCTCAATGGAGCTACGCCACGAACCGAGCAACTGAGTTGCATAGCCTGCTGATGCCTGCTGATGCATGCTGATGCTTTCTGTTGCAGTCTGTTACAGCTCCCACCTGGAACAGAATGGAGCAGCTGAATTGCAGAATTTGGCTGCCTTTGTATCTTTGTCAGGTATCTGAATGTGCGACTCGGGGCTTGGATTTCGATGCCTTCAATGCCAACTGCCAGAGGAGGTGCGCATGACTCGCCCAGCCAATAAGAAGCCATGATAGCATATGGTAATATAATATATGGTAACTAATCATGGTGGTATGCCTGGCCTGATTGATTCTGACTTTGCTTAATGTTTTATCATGTTTTATCCTTTGTTGGAAGTTGGAGATTTCACGAGAGGCGAATCGTAGAGGGACATAATTGCAAGCTTAGTTGTCATGCACGGGAAGAAAACGAGGAGGTTTATGATGACAGTGCTTATGATGCTTATGATGCCAAGAGGGATCAGATGCAGATTGTGGTGCTGCTGAGGTGTCTCGTAATGGTGATGACAACGACGACCATGCTCATGATCATGATCACAATGATGATGATGGTGATGATGCTGCTAGTGGTAAAGACTGGGCATGACCGAACCCCTGTCACAACCGCAGGTTTGGCGGCCAGTTCATTTGGAGGTCCTCACGGTGTGCTTGTTGCCATTGGTGGTCGGCGAGGCTCGTGGTCATGCTGCGGGTGTGGGTGACAGAAATAGGCACAACTAAGGCAACATATGAATATGAATAATTATATATATATTATATATATATAACTATAATTTCTAAATTATATATCTTCCTCTATATATACAGATTTCCGGTGATTTCAGAGATGTCTTTCTGTGTACTGAAGCCGAGCGATGAACAATTGCTTGAGATAGCGATGGAGAGAGAAAGAGAGAGAGAGAGAGAGGGAGAGAGAGAGGGAGAGAACAGATTCTCGACAAACTATAGAAACTGGTAGTGACTGGCATTGTTGGTACGGTTTGATTTGTTGATCACTTTTCGAATCTACAGTATGTAGGTCATTCAAAGGGGGCTGTTCAAATTACAAATTTCTGGTCCCTTTGGCGACCTTGGATGATCCAAACACCGACACGATTGGATCGTCCTAGGTGCTGGTCTCAGTGCAGTGGAGCGTTTCCTTCCACGGAGTGCGTCTTGGTCTTCGATAGCACCGCTCCCACTGGCACGCAGCGCTTTAGCGGCGGCACCGCTTGATGAGCAGAGCTTGTGTTTTGGCAGCAGGGGTTGGTGATGTTTGGTGATGTTTGGTGAGCTTGAAAGTTGTGCTTGTGCCATAATTTTGTGCCTTGGAAGCTGAAGATTTTTCGTGCTCAGGTTGGTGATGGGGGGACTTGCTGATACGGCAGGTGCCCTCAGCACAGTGGAACGCTTCGAGTTGCGTCAAAGAATGACCTAGAGGTCATCATGGGTTGCAGGGTGTCACAAGATTAGTGAGGATGCGAGGAACGCTCCATCTTCCAGACTACATGGTGGCCTCGCATGGCAAGCTCAAATGAAGAGAGCGGTCATGAAAAGGTAGCAGTGTGGTAGCAGCACTTGTGGTCCTGTGGTCATTCCATCGGACCCCAGGTTGCTGCCGTTTGGCAATCAGAGCAGCTACAAGATGCTACAAGGCCCTCTCGGTGCAAGCCATTCCAAGGACGACAAAGGGACCTTCTGTCGCCCTGGCTGTGCAAGCCTGGTGGGCTGTCCCAATGTGCCTCGCGTTGATGTGACACGGAAAAAAGGAGCGGCTCGAGCACGGCAAGGGAATCCAAGGGATGCTAAGGGCTAACCACTGGTATCTTGATTCTTGTGGATGCAGTCACTCAGAAAGCCAGTCAGCTTGTCAGGTAGATCCGCTCAAGGATGACTTCCTGATGCTTGAATGTACAAGAGTTGAAGGCCGGAAGTGATCACAGCAAACCACACTTTGCATTTCAATAGATCCAATTCTCAGCAGCCTTTCCAACAACTTGAGGACTTGCTCATTTCAACCACGCAGCAAGGAATAGTAGCAGCAAAATCCTGAAGACACATGGGTTTGTCTTCAAATAGGCCACCCCTTAATTCACTTGTTAATGATCCCCATTAGAATAGCCATTTTGGAATGCTCCGGACTGGTGGCCGAAACGAGGAAGATTACGAACGGCGGACAACAAGCGATTGGCCTGCCCCTGCCTTTGCCATTTTCGGACATATCTACACAATTCTACACATGCACGGAAGTTTGAATTTTCGCAATCCTTTTTGCAATGACTTTGGTGGTTCGTATTAGTTCGTTGTGTGATATTAATTATCAATGACACAGCCAAATATCTCAATCAAATATCTCAACAGTGCCTATTTATTCAAATATTTTCTGTATTTCTTTGCCTTCACAGTCAGACCCTTGCCGAGCCTGGGTGTGAAGTTGACAATTGGACTAATTGCACCAACGAACCCTACGATTGGACTCAATGCTTGAACTGGCTGCCTTCAGTCGTGTTTATTGGCATCGGCCCAAGCTTTTTCAGCATTTGATACACTTCGGAACAGTTTATTCTTGTTTACTTTTCCTCAATATATGTACCTCCTATTTTTTTTGGTACATATCTGTGCCAGTCTGGTAACGCTCACAGTGTTCTCTCGGCCGAGGTCTTCGAGAATGGGCCAGGAGAATCAATCGTCCGGTGGACATCAGAGTGGAGGTGATGCCTCAGAGGGTGTCGAGGTGCATCGCACAAGGTGGTGCCCCAGTTCTCGTTGATTTGTAACTGGATGAACTAGGAACTAAGGCCATCTAAGGCCATTATAATCCCTGGGATATAATATGATATAGTATGATATAGATGTATCATATTATATCTACAGTATAGCTAGATGGCGGTTATACACCAATTTGGCTAACTATGGGGCACCACCTTGTACGTTATGCTAGATTTGGATGATGTATGCACTGCATGGTGCATTTGTAGATCATGTGTAGCTGAGTGCGTTCTTTCCGAATCGAGCAGACCAGCTGAGGTGACGGAGACCTATGGCGAGAAACACTACGTTTCAGAAGCATGGCTGCAGATTACCTGTTCTCTTCCTTCGCCCTCGCTGTTGAAACTGCACTAGCGTGACGGATGAGTATTGTGTGAAATGGCTCTTGCACATTGCACCCAGAACCTGACAGAAGCGCAGACTTGCTTGTTCCACAATGGATGGAGGGCTTCACAATGAGCTACCTCAGTTGGGATTGAGGTAGGGTTGTCGTAAATCTGTCCACGTACAATGAACTAGGAAGGTTGAGCCCAGGCGATATGTCAAGAACTTGCCTTTGTTTCCTTGCCGAGGCGTTCCTGCAGCACTACACCACGGAGAGTGGAAATCTCCCACGAGTGCGGGATGGCAGGTCGGGTCATCAT
>CAMXCT020003582.1:0-60477 GCA_947184155.2 Cladocopium goreaui | reverse complement strand
ATATATATATATATTTATATGTATATATAACGATTTTTAAAATTTTCAATGTTCGTAATTTTTCTTATCCCATTACCGAAAAGCAATATCATTCATTTCATGGCATATATAAATATCAATTCCATCTCGGGGGATAGAAAGGAGAACATATAAAGACCACCCAACGCTAAGATATATATATATATATGAATCATATATATTAATTTATTTAAAAAAATAATAAATAATATATAGATAATATTAAAATAAAACTAATTAACATATAATTTAATATTAGTTAAATTAATTTAATATATTATAATAGATAAAATATCTAATGATAATAAGAATAATTCTATAATATATAATATATCTTTTGTTATATCCATTTTTTTTATAAAAATAATTTCTAATTTTGATCCATATCTTTGAGATTTTAGTTTAATTCTTTGAATATATATGTTTTGGTGTCGTTATTGTTGATAGGTAATGATCCTGTTTTTGGGAGGATATAATATTTGGAAAATCGATGGAATTGAAATATATATATATATATAGTATATAGTATTATGTTTTTTTCCGATATTATAAATTATATTTATTCCATGACCATTTTTATAGATATTATAATCACGGGCATTAAAATTCCCATGAATATCCATAAGTGGGGATCTGGGGCCTCTATAACTATGGTGAAGCATGTTTACTTATACCTGAAAAACATGGATTTACTACACTAATTTGCTGGGCCATTTGCGTTGTTCAACTGTTCAACCTCCATACTTCACAGAGTTGTTCAAAACATGGCAGGCCGACATGTCGTAAGAGTAGCCAGGCACCTCGGGATCAGTGGCTGAAGTGGCTGAAGCTTTGCAAGGTCGGATGAGGATTGAAGTTTGGATTGATGGGTAAACCCAATGCCACCATCCCCGAAACCACCATGTTTATAGCTGGTATAAACCACACCCCCTACTCTAAATCAAGACCCTTGTATTTTCTTAATGTTTTGTATAAACCAAATTGTATCCTTTTAATATATATATGTATATATATATCAACAACAATTGGCTTTACCACAATTGGCTGTTTCCCCGCCAGAGGCCAGATTCCGCCAGGTCCACAAGGGCACCTTCTTCAAGACCATGAGGAAGATGAAACTGTGATACGCTCCAGGTATAAAGCACAATCCACCCAGGATGTTCAAGGGCAGCGACTCCCAAAGCGATGTCCTGTCGATGTTTCAATGCTGGGAGGTCCATGAGAGCTGAGAAATACCATGGGGAAATACATGGGAAATGGATGGTTTAAACATGTTGAAACCTCCATAAAGCATAATTCATACCATCCAGAAATGGAAAAAACACAATTTATGAATGATAAGAATGATGGAATAAAAAAGGAGACATTGAAAAATGGATGATTTCGGGGTATCCCCATGTGTGGAAACCCTCTAATCTTGGTTTGGCATAAGAAACTCCAAAACGGCAAGTTGTATGTAAGATTATACAAATACAAGAAGGAACATAATTATGAAGATGGAAAATTATGATTAATAATGATAAATGATATCAGCAACTATATATATATATATACATGCTAGCTGCTATTTCTGCTATTTTGCAGTTCCAAATCTTCAGACAACCCGATCTTTAGATCAAGTGAGTGGCACAGGCACTTCTTCCCGCTGACAAAACTCAACTCGTCCCTCAGAACTCCCCCATGTCTTGAAGAAGACATTGGCACCGCAGAGTAGGCAAACGGTTCCAACCTCGACCAGGGATGATGATCTCGTTATATCCCCATCAAAAATCCCCATTGAACTGACCTTCATATGATCTTACATGTATTATATACATATATATATATATTAATAATTTCATATATAATATATATATATATATTATATCCCCATGAAAGCATGGAAAGTTGAACCCCAATCATGATATTCCCATGAGTTTCAGGTTATGGATTCAGATCCCGATATCAACCCAGATTTCTCTCAGGTTGAAACTTGAAACCCCTAAGGATCTGGCCACGAAAAGTACCAAAGCCAACATTAGGTCCTGAGCAGCGCAGTGCCGCAGAAATCTTCAAGGATTACGAGTTCAAATGTCTTGATGAATAGATGTGTCATCAAACATATCAAACTGGGAAATCCCCGAACAAAATGGAGGTGTAAAGCTGGAAACGTCTTCTATAAATAAGGAATGTTCTATTATCATTATCATTCATGTGATACAGTAATTCAATGTACTTCGTGAACTTGAGAGCAGGCGGAGGCGGACGAAAGGTAGTGTAGTGGGAGAGGAGTGGTGTCAAAATGCTGCGCCCCTAAGATGATACACCAAAAACGTTTTTGCGCAGTCTAAGATGATTTTATCCAGAGCATGACTGCATGATACGGTGTCTTGTGCAGCGTGAAATGATGCACGAAAAGGGGTTTATTTAAAACCCCTTTTAAGACCCCTTGCAGCAACTGTTATTGAGGCTGAAGCATACCAATTATGCTGGACTGCAGGGACATCTCCCTCATGGAAAGTGTGCCTCTAATGTGGGGGCCCGTGACCGCGTCACCCGTGGGAATTGAACCCATGACCATTTTCGGGGGGGGGGGCCCCCCCCCTTATAATTGATATCCAATACATAACGGCGAGAATTCCATGAATTCCGTGGGCTGGCCCCCCAATACCCCCTAAGCTTGTGCTGAAGCACGGAGAACTCAGGTAGCTGACGCTACCTTTCGTGAAAATGTCATCTGAGTGCAACAAATTATCCTCACAGATTGCCATTGGTCCATTGGTCACATCATGGCCACATCCTCACCGCTCCTTCATGGGAACTTTTGGAGGTCGCAAGGCCGGAGGTTCTTCATGAAAGTTTGCCTGGCGACATCAAAAACCACATTTTTTTTGGCATACCTTCTATGACTATCAAGAATGGCAGTGAAGAAAATACAACAGGGGAAACCATCTAGAATCTAGAATATGTTTATATAACTGTGTATTTACATGTTTCATTATGGATGATATAAACGAATGTAAGTTATGCATTTTGCCACATTGCCAAGTTAGAACTGCACCATGCTGCGCTTATCCCAGTGTATCCCAGCCCAATGAGGCACCACAAGCCAGAGCGACATACTTCACTCCACGACGTTCCATGGCGAAGTTTACTTAGTAACTTCGTTGGTGAAACAACTTTCTGCGCGTTGGTGAAAGCGGGAACCTGTGAATCATCGTGAATCCGTTTAATTCATTTTAATTCCGCTACTTGTGACAATCATTTTTTTCATCTTTTTCTTTGTGTCTTGTGACTCTTGAACATGCAAAATTAAAGCAAGAATCGTTGGTACAACCTCTTCGACTTGTCTGCTTCACCTGCACCATCTCTTCAGATGCTGGAACTGACAAGGCGTGAATACATCTCGGATACGGGTGCAGTTCCATTACTAAGTGGGTTATATATGGGTTATATATGGGTTATATAACCATGTTGTAGAACTCCAGCTGCACATCTCGGATATGGATGGTGGCAAATGACCGTGAGGGTGTATTCCGCACATAGGTTGTGCTTACCCCTCGCTGTACCCTGCAGTTTCCTTGGTTCATAGACCCTTCTGATGTGGAAACCACCAACTCCTCAACCTCCGAGTGACTAGGATGTTCTCTTCAAAGGGATGGCATGATATCAACATTGCCAAAACTGCAAACCAATCTCAACCAAATCGGCCCCTGCGTCAAAAATTGCTCAAACAAAGGGTACTTTGACTGGGATGGACCCACAATATTTGTCAGGTGTGGCACTGAATGATCCAAGAAATGGCATCAATTGATTTGAACCATGGAAATTTGGGTTAACTTATGTCATTAATATTCATTATATAATTGTATCTTTATTTATATGATATCTGACTTCTTTGCTTGCTGTATCTCCACGGCTCTGCCCCAGAACCTTTTTCGGCAGGTGAGTGGACCAATGTCAGTGGTCAACTTGATTCGCAACGGTTGATTCGATGCTTCCGAAATCCTGCACCACAATGTCGAGGAACATCGACTGTAGAGATCCAGTGTCGGTTTCGTGTTTTTTTCTCATGACCCGAAAGCCGTGCAGGATTTCTTTCAAGTGTAGAAATGTGTACAATGAATTAAAATAATCCTTTGCCAGATCAAGGGGCTTGGTACATCAGCCAATGAGAGCCTGTGCCCCCACAGCAGTCACGACGGTTTTTTGCGTCCATAAGACTTGGACTGGACATCGGGATGATGGGCAAGGAAATTGAGAGTACTTGGCAAATGGCAACAACGCCAAGGAAGAATAAACCGCTCACAGCGACCATCAAGTATATATTAATTACAGACAAGGAGGAGAGGATTATAGACATTATAGATGATAAGTAGTGATAAATGATTTACCAGATTCAAATGACAGTGCAGCATTTAGTACTCATCTTTCCCCATCATCTTAGAGCTGGCAAGTCTTCCTTTGGAAAGACGCTGCCTGCAGCTTGGAGCTGAATTCCACAAGTTCATCGAACGATTACACAACGGACCTCTCGGAAATCTTTGCGGAACTTCATAGCTTCAGTAGCTTCAGTGTCCCAAAAAATCGGGACTTGAGTATTGAGAAATGTGTTTTGTTGACTCTTCAGTCTCTGAGAATTACTGAGATATGTTGCACTCAATAGATGTTTCTGTCGTCAATCGGAGATGGCGAGAGTCGCAAGACTTCCTGAGGTCATAGCCCTGAAGTCAAATTCGTCCCTCAGGTGCCGTTGGTCCAACACACGAGGGAAAGGCGCATCTTTCGCGCGGCAGAACTGGGTTGCCAAGTCCTTTCGGACGGAAGTTCAATAGATGTCAATAGATCCAATGCCACTGGAAGAATCGGTTTCTAACTCAGCAGAGTGACCAAGAGCATGCCAAGTGGAAGCAATCTGCGTTCAACAACGTTCAACAATCTGCCATGGTCATGTGGAAGCCAGTGGAAGACAGGGCCACAGGATACCTGGAAGGCGCGACCACTGTCCGACACCGTTTCTGCGCTGAATAAATTCTCTGAAACTCTATGGACTTACAACCTGGTAATTTAATAGCCATAATAAATCTATAGCCATAACAAATCTATAGTTATTATAACTCTATGGTAATTCATCTTAGCCATTATAAATCGGTGATTGAACCATATGGTGATGTTCTATTACCAAATGCGGATGGATCAGGATTAAGAAAAATGCAAAAAATGGGGCTCAAAACATGATACGTTGGCCATGTAAAACTGTAAAATTTTTGGTGAATACCAGCGAAGAGTACGAGGCTGAGTACGAGGCTTTTGACCCATAGCAAAATTGTTTTCATCATGGTGAATCAGTCCCCCAAGATACCCATACCGTGTTCCACCAAGATACCCATGTCGTAAGGGACGAGGTGATACCAGGCCGCCGCGGCTGAAAATGTCACCCCTGAATTGAAACAGGTGACTTTCGCCCGCATGGGATTCCCAAGAATCAGGTTTCATCAAGGCTTAATATTAATACATGGTTGCGAATGAAATACTAATACATGCCTATTTGTATTATTGATATGCTTATTAAATGTTATCAATATGAGTAAGCAATGCTTATATCATATCGTTGTTAAGTCACATCAATGCTTATTAATATGTGTCTTAACAATATTGTCATTGAGCACAATGATTAGCCATTGAACAATAGTGGGTTGATCAGAAATGCTGCAGGTCCATGGGGATTTGGGGATTCACACACCCATGACGGATCCATGGTGCTGGTATATAGTATATATGCTAACATGACTGGGGGATATTGATGGGATCCATGTTACCATATATAGATAAATATATATATAGCAGCACCATGGATCCGTCATGGGAAACTGGCACAAAACAATAATACTAATAATCCTGCCTCGAACATGTCTTTGACAGTTAACGAAACACATTGAACATGCAATTCACTCCAAAATTCAACAGAATTTTTTCAACATCCGATCAGAAGGGAAAGAATGGTTCTAGCTCCATCCAAATAACCTGCCTGTTCTGGGCAGCAGAAGTTTGAGTCACCTCAGCATGTAGCGATAGACACTTAGGAGAAACTCGCACCGTCTGCACCTACTGGAACCTCCCAGCCCTAAAACAAATTCTGGTGATTTCCCTCAAGCTGTCACCGCAAGAAATAGAAGCTACAGCAGAATCAATTTTTTGTTGGAAATAGAACATCTAGAATCTATCACTGGCCAAAACCTCCAAAATACAAACATTCACCACCCAAAAAAGGCAAAAACCATGCACCGGACGGTTAAGGAAGCAACATCCCGTCGGGCCTGGCGACGGGATGTAAGTGCTGGCTATGGTCATTGGGGGTGGGTGAATCGAGGGAATAGGGGAATTGTCTGGATTGAGATGGGAAATGATGAACATATATGAAACATATATGAAACATATATGAAACTCAGATTCAGAAGTCTCATGAAGTTTTTGATATTCTGATATTCCCATCCCCCGTTCACACGAAACACGCCTCAGAAACCATAGTGGATGTAGGGGACCATTTGGGAATATGTCTGGTGTGTTTAGCGGATGCAAATAGTGCACAAGCTGATTCCAGTGCCAAACATGCTATGAAGTTCCATGGTCGTGTTTGATTACCAGAGGTTAATCGTACTGGATACTAAGGCGCTCGGCCATTCTTGGTGCCTTGCATTTTGAGCCACACCCATCCAATGGTGGTGTTTATCGAACTTCCTCAAGTTTGCCTGATTTTCTCAGGAGTAATGTGGTGAATCCATTATAATTCATCCCAAGTATCACCATAGATGGGTTGTAAGTATCATCCCCAAATGGTCGGTTTATGATTGGAAACGCCCAAGAAGCTATATCAGTATATAATATTATAATATATTATATAATTTAATACCATCCCCCTATTATTAAACACAAGAAACCATGGTTTAGCAGGAAAATACCCACATTCCATTGGGACCAGTGACCATACAATGGCTGTGTTTGATATTAGGGGGATCGGACTGGCTATATATCCCATTGTATCCTATGATATCCCATCAATTATATCCTACTATCATATCCCAGCATTCTATCCAAGCATTCTATCCCAGCATTCTATCCCACTATATCCCATTAATTATGTCCCACTACTGTATTATGTCCCACTATATCCTGTCATCGTGGCGAAATCATCTAAAGTTTCTCCACAACTTCCGGCCTCTTTCAGCAACTCCGCATCCGTTTGCAGCTCTTCGCTGGCATGTTGGAGGGCCAGGCCATTCTGACCAACCGCCTGACCATTCGCCGCTCAAAGGTATGGCCATGGGCTTTCCGGGAGGGCTGTTCTCTGAAATTCTTGGTAAATGCTGGGAAATACCACCAAAATCCTATGGCGTATCTGAAAATGTTGGGAAATACCACGAAAATCCCATTTAACATGGTAAAACGATCATCATTTTCCCCACGAAAACGGCCATACATGGGTTTATATATTTTTGGGGGGAGACACAGGTGTGCTGTAGCCATCCCTAAATGCTTGGGGTCTTTGCGTTGCTTTCCCCAACTTACGGCCAGAGCCCGAAGTAAGATTGAATATTCATAGAATCCCCAATGAAATCCTCCAAGGTGGGTGGTTTTTGGGGGGTAAATCCCATGAAATCCCCACGTGTTTGACATTTTGATGGTTGTGAAAAATCCATCTGTTTCCTCCAAAAAGACAAGAGTAGACCCATAAAATCACTAGTAAACATCGATCCTCTTACATCCCATGAAATCCCATATATTTGGACTAAATCCCAATAAAACAAATATGATAGTGGTGATTACATAATACACATTAAATAATCACCGCTCAATCGCCATTAATCACTTTAACCTGGTTAATTCCATATCATCGTCACTAAATCATATGCTGACCTTTTTTGATACCATGAAATCACGATGAAATCACTATGAAATCCCATTAAATCCGATATGTTTGGACTTTTTTTGATTCTTAATCCCACAGAATCACCATGAAATTCGCATGACATCTCCATTCGTCAGGGAGAAGATGAAATCTCCATTCGCCAAGATCCAAAAGTCCCTATGAAATCACCAGGAAATCCCATGAAATGTTGGCTTTGTAGGTTAATACATCCACCAGAAAATCACCCATGATGGTGAATTCCATATAATCCCAGATGTTTGGACTATATCATTCATGGTTAGTTCATGTCAATTCCATATAATCACCATGAAATCACAATGATATACCAGAAAATACCCTCTGGTAATTTAACATAACTATGGGAAATCTATGGAAAATCACCATTTATATCTAGTTTTCCCATGAAAACTGGTGATTTTCCATCGTTTTTTGGTATGTTTACCAGAAAATCACCATAAAATCAGCCATGATCTCCGCCTCAGAGACCACCCCGCGATCATTCCGCAGCTCGCCCGACGCGAAGATCAGCGCACTGCCGTTCTGCTTCACCGCTGCGCGCACGACCTGCGACGGGGCATGCGGTGGGGAGGTCGTGGACGGGAAATCCATGGGAAGATCACTGGAAAACATGGAAAAACCCATGGCAAAATCCATGTTGTTTGGAAAAACCTGGGAAAAACACGGAACAATCCCAAGATCAGGATGAGACTTGGGGCTGAAGGATCTGAACATATTTGAACCTCAAGATGGGCAAGCCGATCACCACATGGCACCTCTGCATCTTCCCGCATCTCTCGGCCGGCATAGAGCAAAGCAAGGCCTTGGCTTCACCCATCTAGTGGGGAGTTGGCTGGTGACCTTCCCATAGTATACGGGTTTATTCGGATTTTATTAGGGGGGTTATGGACCACCAACAACCTCCAATAACCGGCGTTTTTAATTCAGCGATTCGGGGGTCACCGTATTACAGGCAGGGAATATACGTTGAATCCAAGCATTGATCATCCAGGCCTTGTTGATGTCATCCATCTACCATCTGGTTATGACTAACAGTTCGCCATGGAAAGATTCACCATGTCTAATAGGTAAACCATCTATTTCGATTAGGGCCACCTATACCATGGCTATGTTAATTAACAGAGGGTATGTCTAGTCAACTCACTCACTTTTTATGGCACACTATGGCACACTTTATGAGTCAAAACCTTGGTACCCGCTACCCGAAGTCATAGCTGCTGATTCCCCCAGTCTGGGGGGTTCCATGGCTATGGTGATGCCCCAATAGGTGGATATTGGATGACAACTGGGGGTACCCCCTATGACTTAGGAAACCACCAGGCCACGAGTCTCCCCGATTTTCACAGCCACCTTCAGCCTTCACTGCTTGCATCACCAGCTCCTTGGGGGCCAACATCTGAGAAGTCACCCAACCAAAATCACAGCTGATTAAACAATGATCATGAGATCATCTATAATAATGTGTTGAGTAAGTCTACATGAATGTATATTCATCATGAAGATATTAGATAGAAAAATATGTTATATGTTGAATAAATCTACCACCATCGAAACAATCTACCACCATCATGCTGCATATTCATTCTAGATCATGGTCTCCAAATGATCAACCTAAAAGCCCATCAAAACGCCCTAAAAAGAGTGATTTCCACATATCAATGGATTGATTTGTTGATGATTTGATGTGTTTTACCCCAAACTGTTTGGGATCAACCCCATGGAGTTTCCCTTCATTCAATTCTGGGAGTGTAATAAAATGATTGTGGCAATCGATATAAATCGTTGATGATACCTGCCATGTTTATGTTGAGGTACCATCAATGGTTGGGAATATGTCTATGTGTTTTGGCCTATGATGGAGTTACCAATCAATCATGGTTTTTTAAAACATGGGGAAATATATGGTTCATCCATGGTATACCCTGGACCAAACTAGCATAGATGTGGAAAATCGCTTCATCCATGGTATACCCTGGTGCAAACTAGCATAGATGTGGAAAATCACCTGTTGAATAGGTAATTCATCCATAAATGAGCCATTTTCCACATCTAAATCATCATCGTTAGTTTAGCCCAGGGTAACATTGAGGTTTCCATAAAGGAGGGGTACCGCAATAGCTGGATGATTTACAATGGAAAATCACAAAAACACTTGCTGATTTAGAGGTATCTGCAGTATCCACATTTCAGGAACCCCCTCCTATCTTTGCTCAAATATCCATGCAATATCCATTTAAATCAGAAATATCCAGATATCACCATTAGATATTCCCATGTATCATATGTCCCCATTAGATACCAATAAAATCAATGATTTCCCCATGTTTTCTCCACCATTTCTCCACCACTTCTCCAAGGTCGGAGGCGGCCTTGCGATTGGCCAGGGCCGGCGAGGCAAAACGCAGGGCGAAGGGGTTCCAGCGCAAGGCTTCACGGAGAAGGTCCTCATCTTCTCCTCGGTGACGTGTGGGGATTCACCAATTGGGATGAAATATGGAAATGGTATGGGATTCACCATGAAAAATAGGTTAAACATCTGGGCTTTCATGGGGATAAATCCCTCTATAAATCCAAGAATTTCGTGGGGATCAAAGATGGGGATTGTGCGGATGGTAGATCATATGGTGATCATATGGTGATCATAGATGGGACCGTCAAAAGTCAAACACGAGGGATTAATCATCATATGATCAGTCGGTGATATCTATCCACTGCGGATTCAATGGGGATATATCATGGGATCTAATGGGATTTGATCAACCAAAACTCTTGAATCCTGGTTTGACATTAGTTATGGAAAATATCGTAACCCCCCCAAAAAATAGAAGCACTTATATAAACGTACCATTCATCATGTTTTACCAAATGCCCAACCCTTTTGGGGGTCACTGTATCCCATGATACACCCCCAAATTATACATATATATATATATCTATCTATCCCCTCCAGAAAAAAGATCCTCGTAAGATATGCCTTGAATATTCTGTTCATATTTAATGGTTAATATCAAACTTCTTTTTCATGGTTATATGAGTTTTATATGAGTTTTATATGCCATTTCCCACGCATTTCCCAAGCCCATCAACCCCCAACCCCAACCCGTCGCAAGCATCTCAGCTCGTCCGTGAGATGCTGCAGCGCCGCGGTGTTCAACGCCACCGCCTCCAGAAACAGCGCCTTCGTCCCGCGCAGACGCAGCGAGGCGAACTCCAAGGCAGCCACGTTTTGCAACATGGCCTAGATGTGGCAAGGATCGCCGTGGGTAATATATACATGTGTATATATAGATATATATATATATATAGAGATATATAGATATAGATATAGATATATATATAGATATATAGATATATAGATATATATATATAATTATATATATAATTATGTATATATATATATGTGTGAGTATGTGTTTACAGTTAAATATAATGTAAAGATATATAGGTAGATGAATGGAAGATGGTTGGATGGTTGGATGGTTGGATGGCTGGCTGGATGGATGGATGAAAATGTATATATATATATATGTATGTATATACAGACACATATGCATATACATCAGATCAATAGATGTGAATGTGTATAATTATATAGCATCTACAGAAACTATATCAACTATCTGGATATACCGGTAAGCATAGGACTTACCCCAATCTAACCCAAAGAAATTGGGCAGATGGAGCAACCGGCCGCAGGGACCCCCTTTTGTCCTGGAAATATATGGGTAGCCAAAAAAAAGTATCACATGTGCCATCATTCATCTACATATAATCTATGTATGTATCCATAGAATCTGTTTGTGAGAAAATAGGGTGCCTCTGAATGACCTGGTTTAGCATGTCCCTTTTAAACTTGCCATTTTGTTGTTCTGCCCCATTTCCAAAGACAGCCATATGGCGTCGCGCACCTGTCGCACAATCTCCAAATCATCTTGGAAGTTGGCACGGCAGAATCGCAAGACCTACATCGGCATGACATGTGTAGCAGTCATTCACAAGCTGGGCATACGGAGCATGGGGGCAAGTTGCGCTATCCTCATGTGCTGTGATGTATGGTGTATGCTCTAGGGGGACTGTTGGGTTTATCTCAGAGTGACAAGCTTCAAGCAATGGATATGTCATGTGTGTCACAGTGAAATTCAGCTTTTGAAATGCGAGATCCCACTGCGGAAACAATCCTCGTGCCGCCATGCTCAACACGAACGGGTGCATGGAATACCCATCCCTATCACCTTCGTGGAGACCACACACAAACACAACGGTCTCGCAATGGTCTCTTTGTTTTAAGCGCCTTCCAATTCTTCATCACTGCTTCCAGAACCAAAGCTCGATCTCCCTGCAGCTCTGAAGGCAACTGAGTAATCACCTGAGACGCTCTCGGCTGTTTTTTCAATGTGGCAGTCCCAAGCCAGGGGATCATCACAATTATGAAAAGGTAACCCATTGGATCATCATTATTTATCCTAGGGATTATCATCACAATTATTAGATAATAGATGATATAGATGATCATCAATAATTGTCATCATTTATCATCTATTATCTGTAGGAACCCATTTTTTCGGAGGATTTACCAGGATTTAGCCTCTGCTAATTTAACATGGCTATTGAAACTCACCATGATTCATACGTATATCAACATATATCAACTATGAATGGCCATTTTCAATAGCAACCTGTTAGTTTACCAGAAGCTATGTCCCATTCATATTCCCATTTTGGTTGATGAATTCCCCATTAAAATCACCACAAAATCCCCATGGAAAATCCCAATCACCAGAGGGTACCATCATCTCTCGGGTTTCTTCACGACTGAAATCGGCTGGCCACCTGTGCCTGACGCCCCAGCAGCTGCAGGGCGGGTTTCGCCTCCGTGACGGTCAAAGCTTTGCCACCTTGGGAGCTCCTGACCGATAAATGGTGGATTATAAGATGAAAACATGGTGGATCAATTCATATAAATTGATTAATCATATATGTGTTAAAGATCATATGGAAAACATAATCGCTCAACATAATCATATATTCTATTCGACCATGATAATCATAAACATGGTGGATTAATTGATATAAATAGATTATGAATTATGAACATTAAAACTTAGTCATGTTTGTTGATTAAATCCCCCAGAGATTAGAAAGTGGAAACATTGCATGAAAATGTTTCAAATTGAGCAGGTTTAAACTAATGTTTTTGAAACATGTTGAAACAACTCTTATTAAATATATGATTGAGGGATTTACATATTAATTAAACATGTTGAAATATTCCTATTAATCCTGAAACGTCCCCATCAATCATCAAAGTGTATGTATGTGCATTTGTATGAACATGTTTTGTGATTACGTGCGCATACCATAGCTGATATGTATCTGTTCCTCAGACTTCAGAGGCGTTTCAACCATGTTTCTCGTTTCAGCGGTCCTTGGGGCCGTGTCTTCTTCCGGCAACAGGACCTGATTGAAACCATGGTTGAACCATGGTTTTCCCATGAATTCCCTGCGTTTCGACGGTGATCATTTTGAATATCAATGGATTGGTTTAGTTGGGAAAATCTGAACCGGAAACCCATGGGTTTTTACCATGAAATATAGGTCTTTCCGGTTCCAATTTTCCCATCATCCAATTCTATGAGAATAGTCAGAATAGTCATGTATGGAGATTGCTGAATGATTTTCGAATACAACTATGGTTGCTTGTTTATGGAACCAAAATATCATCACGGAGTAAAACATGCACATTCTAATAGTGCCAGGAACTCAATCATCATTTTAAAACATTATCATTTTTTATGAAGTTATCAATTTTCATGAACTCAATCATTATTTACCATTAATAATCCCATATCATAATAGCATTATCAGTTGTATTCAATCATTATCTTCAATAATAATCAATAATGATCAATAATTAAGATACTGGTTAATCAATATGGTATATGTTCATCTATGATCAATATTGATAATATAAGAAAAATAATGGTCACAACAATGGGATAGTCCCAGGCACCAAGGCCCTCAAGCGGGGCAATCTCCGGCGCCACAGTTCCTGGATTTCGATGATGGGGTGATGGGAATCTCGTTGAGTCAAAAAGAACAAAAGCTAATGGTATGATGATTACTATTATTTTATGGGATGATGATTAGTATGGGATGATAATGATAATATGTTACTATAATCTAATTATTTTACTATGGGATGATGATGATTATTATGGTGATGATGACGATGATGATTATTAGTAGTAGCATTTTACTATCGGATGGTGATGATGATTATTATTATTGGTGGTAGTAGTGGTGGTGGTAGTGGTGGTAGTGGTAGTAGTAGTAGTAGTAGTAGTAGTAGTAGCATTTTGCTATGGGATGGTGATGATGATTATTATTAGTAGTAGTATTATAATGATGATTTTCATGTCATAATATAATTATTTTCACAATGATTATCATCATGATTATCATGATAATTTCATTAGTAATGGTGATAATAATAGTGATGATAATTATAATCTGATGGTGATGGTCAGAAATAATGTAGATACAGTAAAGCCAATAAGAAACTTACCATTTGGGGATGATAGTTACTTCCTATTTATGGTAACATTGGGGATGGTTTATTATTGGGTTTACCAGATTATTCTACTTAAATAGTCTAAACGAATCTAAATGATGTCAGATGTAGTGGTCGTCCCCAAATATGGAATCTTTAGGATTCTTTGGACAATATTTTTATAGTTCTTTACAAAGATTACTGTGTCGCTTCTCCACTCTGTCCAGTCTTTCCTACCCAGCCTGAAGTGGGAGGTTGTCTTGCAAAGGCACCGCTTTCACAACTTCGCCAGCTTCAGCCTCCCACGGCCAACGACATTCAGTGGGGTTATCCATGGTTATCCCACCACTGGGGTATAACTTCCCACGCCTTGTCCTCAAATAGCCGTAGCATTGAGGAATTCCTAGGCTCTTGACGTGCTGAGAGGTCAAAAGAGGAGAAAGTCATGGGATACATGTGCAAATTGTCACTGGAAAGGCTGATAAGAAGAATTGCAACACTCTACATCGCAAAGCCGGTAGATTCGATGATGTGCATGAGCGAAATGAAATTGGGAGAGCTTTGCCTTCTGAACTCTTTCGGCCATTTACCTTAAACAAGGCACCGGCCATGTCCTTTCCCGGCCAATCTGCCATCATTCCTCTCTCCGAGTTTCGGCAATCCCTTGGCTTTGCAAATGGCATGTTTCAGATCCACCACTTCTTGCAATTCCTTCAGTTCGCTGGCCTGAATCAAGCACCGCAATCCAACTGCAAAAAATCTCTGCTAATCAAACTTAGCAATGGAAAATCCACTATAAAATCTATAAATGTCCACTATAAAATCGACAAAAATGGAGGTGTTAAAGGGAAATTCATCTATGAATAGGGGATTTTCCATTGCCATGTTTTGATTATTGGAGGGTATGTCCAGAAGGTATGCAAAGATTCTGGCTGATGATTCTTGCAAATATTAAGCTCTTCAAGCTGCATTCGTTGCTGAAGTTGATAGGTGTGCAGGTGCTGTGAATTCTGGACACGTGTTTGTCTGAGAATTGTGTATTTGGTTTTTCCCACTTTCACTAAAGGTTTTTCCCAATAGAATTGTCATTTTGGGCTTTACCCAATCTTTTGACAAAGCCAATTATCATATTCTCGGCTGTACTGTATATCGCATCGTATCCCAATTGTATCCAAAGTATATCCCCGTTACAAACCCCATAACATGTTTAGATGCCCCATTATTGTTGTAAGATTCCCCACTGAAATCAATTGTTTCAAAACTGTGTTTGATGGTTTTTCACATCCCCATATTCTATTTCCATTCAAAACCCGTTCTATCCTATTAATCCCATTCATATCTAACATATCCTCATTTCCATGAATCCGATGTATCCCATGTATGTATATATATATATATCCATCTATTCAAGTGTATCCAGATAATTGTATATACAATATCCCATATATCCCATATATCCCTATATATATATATGATGCATCCCAGTAATCCCATCACAAAAAATGTCACGACATCGCTTCCAGGCAATGCCTGGAAGCGATGAAAGGCTTCGCCACCTCGCAGCTGAGGCAAGGCCCATGGAGGAAAGGCAAGGCTATAAGCATAAGCACAAACATAAATATATATATATATATACAATATTATTATAAGTATATGTATATACTTATACTTGTACCTATACCTATATAATAAGTATACCAAGATGTATATATATATAATAACTATAAGTAAAAGTATAAGTATAAGCAGAAGTATAAGTAAAAGTATGTATACATAGTTTGTGAGTATGTACATATATACATATTTATATTAGGTATGCATGGTTGCATTGTATATATTCAGAGGCCCAGTTGCACACGCTTGGAATTGGGGGCAACGTTGCTGTTTCTTGCGCTGTTCCTAGCAAATCCCCTCAAATTGATCGCCGTGCACTGCTCTTTGTTGAAAATGTACTCACAATGATCGGCTCTTTCTCCTTACAGGACATGAACAGAGATAAGTATAGATAAACACTTAAAATACATATACAGATAGATATTATAGTTCACTGATGTATACTTATTATAGATACTTAGTATAGCCGTCATGCTATATTATGTTTTTTTTAATAGTTCACTCATGTATACTTATATTATATTCTATCTTAATGGATTTTCTATATCATGATGTCCCCCCCGTTGCTGCTGCCCAGCCGCTCATGGCACCCAAAATCTCCAGATCTCCCATGGCGAGGCGAGATGAGATTTTTCTCGCCCCTTTGGCGTCGCAGAATGCCATTTTTTTTACCATTGATTTGGATAGGTTTGGATAGATCTAGATAGATTGGGATAGATTGGGATAGATTTGGATAGATTTGGGTAATTGTATGGTAAGTGTGGAAATTCTCGTTCGAATGGGGTGCACTGGTTGCACTTTTGCTAAAAACCTCTTGGTATGGTAATGTCCATCTTTTCAACAAACGGATCTTTCGGGCCAAATGCCTCCCTGTCCAGATTGTGGCCAGATTGTGGAGGAAGCTAGATACTCCCAGCCAGAGAGTGAGGTACCCAGGTACCCAACCAACAGCACTGAACAATCAACAAGATTACCACGATCTCAACAATCTCTGACTCAACGCAGGTTTAAAAAACACCATGGAAAATGAAGATTGAGCTGAAAGCCAGTTGTCCTGCAGACTTTTCAGTCGTCGCACGTCGGGAGAGCTAGCAGGATCCACTTAAGTCGGGACCTGAAGTTTGTGATCCAAAGAATCTTGAGAAATTTCAGATTGCCTTTCTCATCCTTTGCGCTTTAACGGTTTAACCATGTTTAACCGTTTTCAGTGCCAGCGACTTCCGACTTGGGATCAAAGCCTCTCAACGCGAACGTGGATGGGATCAGCATTTGGCATCGTTGCCAAAGCATCGCAAACCACCTGGCGATATGGCAGGTATGGCCCCAAGTTATGGCTGCTTTAATGGCTGCTTTGATGGGAACCATTTGGTGATGAACCAAATTTGCCATCAAATTTTGGGTACAGTACCCGATGATTTTCAGAAGCCCAATGGTCTTTGGGTGAGGCTCGGTATGCGTTTGGTGTAAGGGAGTTTGGAAGCCCATCCACATCCAATCGCTTCAAACAAGAAGTTGGGTTTCCACCCAGATTTTTTTTTTTTATATTCCTTGTTTCAAGCATAAAATGATTGGTTTGTAACATCATATTGGCTGAGAATGAGTCAAACATAAAACTATCTCCGGTGCCTTGGTGCCAGCGGGGCATATCTGGGCTGTTCTTGACATAGCTTCACTATTTCAACTATTTGGAATCCCTTGTGGGCATATCTGGCACCTATTCTCAAAGGATCGGTTTAAGGGGAAATGTCCAGAAAACCATGGTTTTTTAAGCCAAAACATTATAGAGTTTCCCTTTTTAATGATCCCTTCAACGGATTCTAAGATATTCATGGTCTGAATATGTCTGGATCACAAGAATTCAACCCTGACAAGTCCCCGTCAACTGATCATCCACAATAAGCTCAACCCATGATCAACCCGTTACCATGTTGCTATGCTTTCGTACCCTTCAGACGGGGTTTCTCTGAAAATAGGGTAAATAGATGTAAATAGGGCACCTGTAAATCTATTGGTGATATCATTACATATATATATATATATGTATTTTGTATATATATATATTCCTATTAAGATTGCCATAACTGGGGGTGAACAATTCCCCCATTTTCAGAGACACCCATTAAAAGCCTCAAGCCATTTTCGGCCCAAAGCAGCACACGTCTTCGCGTGTCGCCTTCAAAGCTGCGGTGGCCCGTTCTTGTGTGGTATGCGGTGGTTGGGAGATCAGCATACCATAGCCTCGCCATTTGTCTTCCTGGCATTCGGCAAGTTGGGATATGAGGCCCCCCAAAAAGAGCTATATTCCACTTGTTAGGTGGAACTATGGTATTATTGGTATGTCCTATAGTTGGAATATGGAAAACTATATTCTATACCCTGTATGGTGAAATATATCCACTTGTTTTACTAGAATTGCACCCCCAAGTACGCGTGGCTTTGCTAAAAGTCAGTTTTTTGTCAGTTCGAACAGAACTCACATCGCTAGGGGTCCAATTTTTCATGACCAAAAAGAACGCGGAGCGGAAAAAAAGATGTTTCAAGGCTAGAAATGCTCCAAAATCTCTGGCTTCAGCCTATTTTTTTTAAGCACGCCACCAGAGGCTCCCGGTCCTTGGAATCTTCATGCCAGTCCTTGTTCTCCACCTGGGAGGCTCAAGTTATTTGGGGCAGCAGGGGGCCATATGTGAAGCCATGGCTTTTCACCAAGCTGCATAGGCTTCGATGGTCATGAGGTCCAAGGTCTTGTCGGCTTTTCTCACTGACATGTTGAAATCCTTGGAACCATTGCTGTGACCAAAAAAGAATCAACTTTTCCAAGGACTGGCATCTGAACATCAGAACATCTGAGATAACAATGACTTATCTCTTCATCCAATTTCTTCAAACTGCCCAAAATTAGCTAATTGATGCTAATTACTTCTTTTTGTTGCAAAGCTTTGTTGATATTTTCTCCCCTGAAGTCTTTAAAATTATTAAAATCGCCATTTTGAGCCACGATTCTCTGGCCTTCTTCTCATACTGAGGACCTGTCAGACGCTTCCAAGGCTGGGCAGATGCCCTTCCCACTAAGACGATGGATTCGACGGAAAATGGCTGAGATTTAGAGAAACTTCTGCAGAGTCATTTGGGTCAGTATGAAAATGATGTGTTCCCCCAATTAATATATATATATATATAATTTTATACTTGGGATAATATATATATATTATATATAAATATATAATATATAAATGGGTAATTAATGGGTAATAATATATATATATATATTAAATATAAACTATATCTGCTAAGTTTACTTGGGATAATATATATAATATAAACTATTAAAAGGATCATTTATGGGATATAACCATATTTCTGATATTGACCATATTTATTTATTCACCCATGGATCATTTCTATCAGTACACGATTTTCAGACCAATCAACATCTGTTACAAAAAAACAACCTCCATCACCCGTTTTTTTTAAATCAGTTTATCGCTGACCCTGCCTATGGGATCCATAGATCACCATAGATCTACCACCACTGATAAACTATCACCATAGACCAGTTTATCACCATAGATCTATGGTGGTCATAGATCCACCTCAGATCATGGTGGATCAGTTTATCACCCCGCCTATGGGATAGGTCACCACCACTGTCGCTGAACGCCAGTGTTTCCATAGATCCACCATGATCCTCTGACAGCGCTCCGCTTCGCCACCGCGAGTGTAGTCTGGGTCAATGAAGACCTCGGAAGCAGCGACACTTCTGAAGCTCAAAAGCCTAGTGGAATCCAAAACAGCCAGGAAAATCTACTATATAGATTATATATGATATTATCTAGGACCCCAAAATATACCCCAGTATATATAATAATCATATATTTTCTGGGGCCAAATATATGAGATCATCTAGGACCCCAGAAAATTGGCTATCTATATATAATTATAGAATTTAAGTGGATTCTGCTGGAAATGGACAGCTTCTTTGGGGGCAGGTTAACGATAGTTCCAGCAATGGCCAAGAAGCAACACCGCGCTGGCCCTTGTACTTGCCATACCTCGCCACTTGCGACGAAACATGAGGGGTTCCATAAATGGTGGTACCACAATAGCTGGATGGTTTGTAATGGAAAATCCTATTTTTCAATGGATGAGAACTAGGGGTACCCCCATGACTTAGGAAACCTCCACATGAGGCGGCTTGCTGCTGTCGGACAGGGCACACTTCTGAGATAGATCCTGGTTTCAGCTGCACCCATCTTCGGTGGCAATGCTTCAAACCATCCTTGAAGATCAACCTGAGTTTTCACCCCCTGACCCACGTGGAAATGTGGGCAGCACATTTCAGCGGTTGTCTCAAAACTGGGAAGCGAAATAAACACCATTCCATGGCTGAAAAAACCTCATTTTCCTCACGCACATTGTGATGAATGGCTTAAAAAAACCAAGCCATTTTCCATCATGTTCCAGCCAGGAGCTCAATGTGTGGTTTGAACTTGGAGCTCCAATTTCTCACGAAGTTGAAGAGTGGTCCAAAAGCCGTTCGATTATCCTGCAGCGATTTCTGCCAGCTGGGCCTACTTTTTTTTTCAACAGATCCATGGGTCCTAAGTTTTTCAGTACACCTCTTACTTACAGATTTTAACATAGCTATTGAAAATGACCATAGAAATAGTGGATTTACCCATTAAAAATGGTGGATTTTTTTCAGTACACCTCTTACTGAAAACATATGGAATCCATATCTTGAACCGGAAGATCTTCCTATCGGAGACAAAAAATAATCCGCTGGCCTCCCAAATGGTCACTGGATCCTGCTCACCTTAGAGCCCAAAATCACGGAAAAGTGCACTGCTTCTATATCTGGATATATATATATATATATAATTGTATATGGTGTGTGTGTATATATATATGTGTGTGTGGGTGTGTGTGGGGGTGTGTGGTATATATATATGGCACATATTATATATGTATGTATGGTGTGTGTGTGTATATATAAATTATATATAAATATATCAGTGATATCTATGTATCTATAAATCTGAATTGTGAAACAACTACATTTCAGCTTTTGACTGTCCAAGCTTCGTCTGCTCAGCCATGTTTCCAACCCCCGAATGTTTCCGATTCACCGAAACAAATTTGAATCATCCAAAATATGTATCCTTCAAAGACCAATTGAAGACAATCCTATGGCGGATTCTAAACTGCTTATGATCCCTTAACGTAATCCCTTCGATCTAATTGATCATTGACCAAGTAACCATCACTAGATACATGATAACCTACTCATCATTGACCATCATTAACCACCATTAACCACCAATAACCACCATTAACCTCCAATAAATCAAGCTTTTTTGAGTATATTCATCCCCTACTGCCATGGATTTGGATCTAATCAATTTGGATGGTCTCCAACAAACGCCTCAAGGTGCCAAGGTGCGCAGTAATCGCAAGGCCATGACGCTAGTGCTGGGCAGCCATTGGATGCCATCTTCCCTCGGATCTTTGCCCGCTCCTGGAGTGAAAAATGGATGTCATGCTGGAAAAAACACTGAGGGTTGAAGTTGGTTTAAGGCAAAATCTTTGAAAGTCAGGAATATTTATGGAAAAATGTCGGTTGGCAAAGCCCCGAGAAGCTGGGTGTAGGTACCGAAACCAAATGAGAAGCTGGGTCTGTTCAAATCAACATACCAATGGTAGTGTATTTTGGAGTTGAGTACCCATGGTATGTGGCACACATGTACATATATATATACATATATATATACATATATACATATACATATATATATAATATGCAATATGCGACCCAAATTATCAGCTGGGGATGTTCCCATCAGGTGAAGCAATTACTGCCCTTCTGCGTCCGTCGCCAGTCACTTCAAAGTCCACATCAGAAAAGTTCCTTGGCAATGCAGATGTGGCTGACTGACACGGGATCCATAGCGAAGAAATAGTGCACATGGTGCCTTCAATTGCAAATGCTTCAGGGTCTTTCTGTGTTCATCTATCATCATGGAACTGCCATTTGAAAACGGTACCACGTTTTGGGTTTCACCACATTCTGGTTCTGCAACATGCTGCCGCTGCCCAGGCTCAACATGTTCATGGCATCCATCCATCCTCTGACCTCTGGAGGCAGATAGGTGAGATCTTGTTCTTGAAGAACTGAGAACAGATCCTCCCAGCGGGATCTGTGATGAACTTCTTGACCTGTTAGAATTTTCAGGTCAACTATTAGTTGTGGTATGTTATTCTATGGCTCTCCCCCATGTTCAGTTGACAACATATTCATCATACCGTCATTGACCGTCATCTTCTTGGTAATTAAACCATATTAAACCACTATTTTTCGTGGTAAACGCTCCATGGGTTTGGTGAAAAACAGCCCAAACAACGCTGTCCTCGGCTCTTGGCCACTTCATGGGTTGCCGCTCGTCGTCCACATCCCGCATACGGCCCACATGGTACTCGCCCTCGCCACCGCAGGGCTCCACATACCAGACCGGAGACTCCTGACGTTGCCACGGTGCTTCAATACCCATCTAACTGTAGTTGTATGATATAAGCTTATGTAGTTACCAGTTTCCAGCCAACTGTAGTTATAATCAGCTAGCTGTAGTTACGATTGTTGGATTATGATTATAAGATGTTAGAACTACATAGTTAGATGGTGATAATTGCTATAGTTAGCTAGTTTGCTTCCCATCTAACCATAGTTATTATTATTATTATTATGATTATTGTTATTGTTATTATTTATTGTTATTATAAACCTCGGTGAACCTAGTTATTAAACCAACTTTGCCAACGCGTTGCTGTATATCCACCCCGCGGGGGCTTGTAAAATAACTTGGGAATCATTGGGGGAACAACAACTGTCCCAGTGGGTCCTAGTTGGTTGGTTATGTGATCATATGGGGATTATATGGGGATTATTATGTATGACAAGCAGCAGGGGGCGGGTTTTGAGGCTGAAGAAACAGTCCAAGTTTTAGGGATGACCATAGGCATGCCGGGAAAAGGTCCAAGCAATAATGAAATGGAAAGATTAGCAGCGGCGGGTAGGAAAGCTGATGAGCTCAGCACATTGCCAATACGGGCCGACTTGAAGCAGCGCCTGGCTGCTACAGTAGTGGCTCCCACTGCAACTTGGGGCTTTGGCATAGGAGGTTGCTGGCCCAACAAGTCAGAAACCAAGAATTTTCTCATGCGTTTTGATTTGTCCACCAAATGCCCGCAGTTCCCGGCGGGTAGATCTTCAAAGCCGCTCAGGCAAGTTTTCTTTTTAGGCCATGTTTCAGATTTGCTGTTTCAAGCGGTTGCTCGCACGGCTCGTGCGTCTTTTCAGTAGCACCTCTTGCGGGCTAAGCATGGACACGCTTGTGCCGCCTTGGCTCGCCAATGGAGCATGCCACTCTCCACTTGTTGCGCATATCTTGGAGGAAACATATGTTTGACCAGTGGTTGTCTGCGGACAGAATCGATTCCAAGCTGGCGCGGCAGCTAGGCTGCCACCTGTCGGCCGAACAGTTGCATGTGGCGGTATGATGGCGCCCAAAAAATCAACTTTGAGCGCCTCCAAGCCGGATGGCCAGTGCTCCAGCAGTGTCCTTACTGTCAACAACAAACAGTGCCCAGTGTTTCTCACATTTTTTGGCATTGCCCACATTTCGACCACGCTCGCAGCCTTCCTGCTCCTGTTGATGAGTTGCAGCAAAGATTGGGTTGGTCTGTGGATCGAAATCATGGGTGTCATCAGAGGTTTGGAGGCCCATGTCCGTTTAAAGCCGCCGCCGGAGCCAGATTTGGAACTGCCTGACTCCGAGATGTAGCTTGGGTGGTGAGATGGGCACTTATGCACATCATGCTGAGGGGCGTTGGTCTTTCTGTCATAGTGGCAGCATGGTGCGCAAACATATATATATATATATATGATTATATATGGATTATAATGGCGATATGATGGTGGATAAAGATAATGCTCATCCATTCATGAATCCATATCAGGGCTTCTTAAGTCATGGGGGATCCCCAGTCGTCACCATGGTTGTTTCAATACTAAGTCTTAGTCTAATGACTTGGATGATTTGGGGCTACCCCCATGAATTAGAAATCCAAAAAAAAATTGGACATCCAAACACAACACACCTGTCAGATCCCGTTGTTCAGCTCACATTGGAAGCCGAGACATCAGTTTCATCTCCCTCTTCAAAAACGATGACGCGTTGAAAAAAACAAAGAAGCACAGCAGATCCGTCAACATGGGGATGTCAGGGTGATGCTGATTACGGTCGCAGGACCTTGTTATCTCAACCCGCTCGGCCTTCTTTGCCACTTTCAGCTCAACGATGGTGTGCACCAAGAGTTGCTTGAAGATGTCCCCAAAATTCCCAGCTCTGTAGGCATGCCTAGCGGCCGATGAATCCAATCAGCCATTTCAGCCATTTCAGCCATTTCAGCCATTTCAGCCATTTCTCACCGAAGGACCGTGGGACCTTGAAGAAAGGTTACCTCCCCTGAAGGGTATCACAGCACCGGTCTCCAACTCTGCAAGACCAACTCTGCGGGGAACCCCCGCACCTGTCAAAGGTTTTGACCTGCGCACCGCTGCGCCGCTGACCGGGCGGCAACTTCTCAATCGGAGCCAAACCTCAAGCAGGACATGGAGAGAACAACCCTGAGTCAACTCTTGGTGGAAAAACAACTATTATCAATTATATGTGTATGTGTGTATGTGTATAAGGAAATGTATATATACATAATTGTATACACGTATAAGTACATTGAAATAGGATGTATACATTTAATCAATTATATGGGGAAAACCAACCTTAGCATATGCATTCATTGTATGAGAACTTTGTCCTCCAAAAGCATCTCAAGCCTGGAGTTGTGCTTGCTGTGACGGTCAAAAGGACAGCGTGCAATTAGTGATAGCAAACAGCCAATGATCCACACACACACACACTGAAGAACAATCAATCTTACCAAGAATAATTTTGATCCTATGGAACATAAATACATAGTTATGACTAACTATAAATCATAAACAATCAATGCTAATAAACACTAAAATAATTATGAACCTATGGAATTCCATTGGAAATCCGCATCAAGAAATATCAAGCCAAACCCCGACCCTGCAGCCTGGGTAGAACTTGGCCCATTCTGGGGTATGATCCGCCAGCCGCTCCTCCACCGCAGTTGCAATTTGCCTGGAGCTGGTTTCAGCCGTTGCGAGAAAATTGGCTTCAAATCTTGAGGCTCTGGGAAGTTGGAGGTATATGGTATGTTTAGTCCAATCTCTTCAACATATCATCTCTCAAAATTTCAGGCAAATCTTGGCAAATCTCAATTTCACTGCATAGCAAGATACCCAAATCTCCATTCGGCCTCTGCGTTGGAGTTTCAAAGGCTCGCGCGCGCGCCAGACCGCCTTGTCGGTCCGTCTTTCGCTGCACCTTGCCTTCTGGGGCCCAACGGTCATAGACCTTCAGGAGCGAAGCCCAGAGGCCGAGACTCCGAGAGCGATCTCATTTCATGAGTCATCAAATAGAATGGTGGGTAGAGTCAGGTATGGAAATCGGAAATCAACCACCTGTATTGGAGTATACTGTGCTTTATCGGTTGGAAAGGAACTTCCCACCAAAATTTGGAGATTGGCTACTATGCACCTATGTCGCTTGAATTTGCCCAGAACCTTAGAATGAAGACGAGACATGCAACTGAGGCAGTGAAGAGGGTAAGACGTGAAATGATCCATGGGCTCCCAGTTCAGTTTACAAATCCTTTTTTTAATATCCATCCAATACAACCAGCCATAAAAGACAATACTTTTAAGAATACATCAATATAATTCATCATGCATCAATATAAAAGAGACCCATACTAGAAACATTCCATTTTTCTAATCTTTTCTAATCAGGCTCACCAGAGCTGAAAAGTTCACCCCACCTGCCCAGTCCAAGGGGAGCGGAACTGCCCCTGTCGCATGTTCTCCGTGTCCGGCGCGCCGCTCTCCCAGGCGCCCGTCTTCGGCGTGCCACGGGCGGTGAGCGGCGGAGGTTCATGGCCTCAACGCAGGAGTGGCAGCAATGAACACCACCACGGGATGGCTAGAAAATATGTGCGTAGATATCTATTATGTGTATGTATATATAATATAATGCAAAATGTAATGTGTAGTGTGTATATATATAATATGATATAAGTTGATATAACTATATCTACGCATCCAAATGTTGGAATTCCACCATTGTTCTTCAGGCCATAGGCAGAGGAAGTTATGGGATTCATCTAACCAGGTAACAAGGCCACCGGCCATAGGCCATAACTGGCCCTGGGATTTAGGGACCATCAGTGTTTCACCAAAAAAATGACCGTCGTTGACCCACCATCATCATATCAACCCATCAACCCATCCGTCAGCTTAACCATGGTCACCCCTGCACCAAGCGGCGGTTCTGCACATAGGGCGAGCCAAATTTCTCCAGGCGACGATCACGCGCCTCCTGCGAGAACCACTGCGGGAGGACCTTTGCCAGAAAATTTCAAGATATGACCGGAAGGGATTATAGTTTTATGACATATACAACTACCATCAAAGTTTTTGATGACTAATAGTACTACCCAGTCTAAATATAGTTGTCTGCCGGAAGGGAGCTACGTTCACAAATAAACTGACGCTGCAAATCACAGAAAGTGCCTACACATAGTACTAGCCACTCAGCAACCTTTGGCAACATTGGAGATCCACTACAAAATTCAAATCAACAAGCAAAATAAGAATATATATATATCATATGTAGATGTACTAATACTACAATTTACAGCTTGTTTTTAGTTTCCAGTTTCAAACTAACGTTTTGAAAAGAAGGATGGTTTCGAGGTCTGAAACATTCTTGTTCGCAGGGGAAACGTTAGTTTTGGGAAGAAACCGGTTGTTTTCTCTTTCCACTGCTTTCAGACCAATCTTCGGCAGCGCCAAAACGTTAGTTTCGGCTTGTAAAACAAACCTTTTCTGTCGTCTATAAGCATTTGCTTCCACCAGGAAAAACTAACCTTTCTCCTGTCAAAAGGGTTGTTTCCTTCCCACAACAAACTCCTGGTTGCATCCCTACTGCGGTCCGTGGACCGCTTGCTGCTTGGGAGACATCCGTCTCCGATTTGTGCTCTGAAGGGACTCTTCAGGCGTTTGGGGAAAAGAGTCTTGGTGCGATGTGTTTGGAGTTGGGAGGTGGAGGCCCGTTGCCAGTGTGGAGTTTGATTCACTCACATGTATTTATATATATATATACATATGTATATATTAGTTTAACTTAATTTAATAGTTTATTCATTTATTCAGTGATTTATGAATCTATTTGTTTATACCGTAGATATAATATACAGTATTTACTTTATTTAGACATATTGTCATTGCTCAGTTGAATGATCCATTCAAGCTGCTACGTCGGCCTTCTTGGCTCGCTTCCTCTCCCGTAGCATGGGACCAGATGGACCTAGCAGGGTGTTCACCAGTTGAATGAGGCACCCCCTCAATTCATCAAGCAATAGATTATCTGTATATAATATTGGATATATATATATATATATAAATCATCTATAGTCTATAAATGATTGTCACTATATTATAATTTAAGTCCCCATATTAATTATAATAACTTAAATTGAACTATATATGAAAACTATATAATGAACTTTTAAAAAAGAAACTATAATTATATCATTTCCCATATTATAAGAACAGTATGATACCTATGCATGAATGATTATAGATGATCTATATATTTATATATATCCAATACTGAATGATTATAGATGATTCAAAGATATATATGATCGGTGTAAATCAGGAGCCGTGCTTCTCAAGCTTCAGGGCCTGTTCCAGCATGTCTTCACTGTGGTGGGTTTTTCTGCCAACATACCCAATTCATCTCTACTAAAATGTGCTGTGCTCATGTGCTAAAGCTAAAACAGGCCAAGTTCTCAAACAAACTCTCGAACCTCTTGAACACATGCTTTAGTTTCTCGACATCCAGACTTAAAGTGCTAAATTTAATTGGACCGTGGAAAATGTTGCAAATATCTGTAGGAGCCATTGACTCTTATCTCCCTGGAAGACTGGGACAGCAGGGCCTCCTTGGCTCTTTCTGGCTCGCAAAGCAGTTCTTGCAGCCAATACTCCCAGGAGACCTGCAGATGCATCCCCAAAAAACTGGATAGAACAGGTGGTCCGGCTCAGGTGATTTAGGTGATTTAGGTGATTTAGGTGATTTAGGTGATTTAATATGTTTTCATATCATTTGCACGATTGCCTTCTTTGAACTTTGTCTTCTTCAGAATCACTCTGAAATCACCAGAGTTGCACCTGTCGCGACCCTCGGCTGCCACGAACTGCCCGTCCGGCCATCGGTTCCAACAAGCGACGCAGCCGAGGACCTCGGGCACCATTGGGGCTGTTACCAAGCAAAATATAGCAGGATTTACCGGCACAATGTGAAGATGACGAAAAAATGGGAGTGCACAAACTCCCAAAAGGGAAATTGACAGCCACAAATGAAAAGTTTCACCACAATAAAATGGATCATAACTCATGACCCAAGCGCTGAACCCCGGTGGGGAGTTTCCGCGCAAGATCTTTTCCAGCAAAGAATTTATCTCAAAAGATGGAATGATGCATGAACAGGCTCCTCCTGCGATAAAACAATCCTTTCCAACAACTAAGAAAGGGACTATAGGAGAACCCTCTACTGATCGCACAGCTCCAACAAAACATGATACTCCCACATTGTTGTTGACCCTTTCGGTGTTTTTTTTGGTTGCTGAAACAATTGCGTTCTTAATTGTGGTAATTGAGAACCAATGGGAACAGGATGGTGAAATAGTTGTTTACCCCTATTTTCGAAAAATCGAATCACACCTGGTGTTTTATTATCCCATCTCCTGGTTCCCTATCCCTTCCACTCTCTGCTTTTAATTCGATTTTAAAACATAATTCCATCGATTTTGAAATCAAAAAACAAATGTTAAGGTTGTTCATTTAATATTAGGGGAATCTTCGAAATCCAATGTGTGGCAATGTTTCGATTAAATTAGGAATTTAACTGCTTTTGAAATAAAAAATAGTTTTGTTCATTGAGGTTTTGAATTTAATATTGGGGGGAAGCTTCGCAAAATAAAATTTTGCAAACCCCTTGATAATAAAAATAGACCAGCATTTTAGTAATAGAGTGAAGGGATTAATACCATATAAATCCATAGTAAAAGAAAAACAACAACGTCAAGTCTTGATGCTCCCTCCACCATTGCACCTTGGCACATGTAGCTCTGGCTCCACATGCAGCGCCCGTTGCGGTGCCAACATGCTGCAGCCTTGGGGCATGGAGATTTCACCAACAAATATGGCTGATGAGTGTGACATAATGTGACCATATGGGATTTGGGGATGGCCATCCCTTTTTATGGAAACAAATTGCGCAATGCTATGACCATGGCACATATTGTCCAAATATAACCAGCGACCCATCGTCCAAATTGTTCGCGATGATCATCCCCATATTCTCCAGAAACAATCCCACGCTGCTGACCACACACGGCGACCAGTTTTGATCACTGACTGCTGATACTGAAGGGAAGCAGTAATATGACTACCCGGCAAACAGATTCACATTATCTCACATTTGGAGGTTTCCTAAAATAGGGGTACCTCCAAATCATCCATTTATAGATGGGATTTTCCATTCTAAATCAACCAGCTATTGGGGTACCCCCATTTCAGGAAACCTCCAAATACCTTCAGCCCGTTGTCACTTCTTCTGCCACAAGTAGAGGAAAAAAACGCACCTGGTGACTTGCTACAAAAAAAAAGGATGTGAACATTGTTTCTTGTACGTTGCCAAAACAACAACGAAATGTCAAAAACCCTGCAGTCCCAGGAACTGAGTTCCGCAAGATTCAGCATGAGGCGCGGCCACACTGTATGATATACTGATAAATACGCGTTTAAATACTTTCAACGTGTTTTAAATTTCGAAAACCTAAGTTTTCTTCTCTCTCAGTTTTCACATATTGCTATCAACTAGTAGTGACTAGTGCAGCTGGGCCCTGTTTTTTCCCGCCAATCTGTTATGATCTTTTGTATGATATACTTTCAGAAAATCTGAGTTGTTGTTGATCTCTCAGTTTGCTCAGATTGCTATAAACCAGTGCAGGTGGGCCCTGTCATTCCCGCAACCTGCTGTGATGTCTAGTGATGTCTTGTGATGTCTGTGATAGTTTGGCATGGTTTGCGTTGTACTGCACTGAGAGCCATAGTTCTAATAGACGGCACAAGTCAGAATCACGAGCTGCAAAATGACCTCTTGCAGCAGACTCTGAAGAAGTCATTCCTTGTGCTTGCAATTGCTTGCACCACACAACACAAAACTGTTTCCCTCAGCGAAGTTGTTTAGTGCTTCCACCCTAACCACGAGATGTGCTTTCGAAAAGAAAATGGGATCAGGATGGATCACATAAATGTTTCTTTCCTCAAAATTAACATGTCAGTGAAAAACAAAACTCTTCACCCTGCTTTTAGCATCCCATGACTGATGATATCGATGCTGTGCCCGTTGCAACGCGCTGCAACGTTGCACCGTGAATGCTTTTTCATCCATCAGCCGTGGCAAAGGCTCATGGGTCTCGAGTTCACAGCTCCTGAAGGAGTGGGCGTTCTGCACGTTCCCCAGGGGGAGTGTCTCAATTCCTATGTTTCTGATACATATATATATATATTATATATATATACCAAATATGTATAAATACTGTATATATATAATTATATATAGATATAATTATATATATTTATTTATATTATTATTGTATATTATTGTTAGATAACAACGTATCATATCTCATGAATTTTGATGGCCACGGTGATGGAATTGCAGCTGTGGCTTTCCAACGGCTCTTCTCTATCCAAACTCCTCTTCAAAAGCAAAGAATCACTGAAAACGGAAAACACACAATCCTGTTTTTCCCAGCCGCGAGAGCTCAGGTGTTTGTGCTAAGGCTATCCTTCAGCTAGGAAGGCTCCAGCTGTCAGGGCAAGAGACGTTTGTCCTTGGCTGTCCCTAGGAGCACGGCTCCACCGCTAGCTCAAGCCGCGGGATGTTGACGCCAGAGCCGGTGCTTTGGATGACCGCCGTAGCATCTGTGGACGTGTTGAGGGTCCACAGCCCAGCAGCTCGAGCCCCTGCAAATGCGTCCACATCAAAAGTGGGAACTCTTGTGGGAACCGGAGGGTTTTGAATGTTTCGCGGGCGCAAATTGAAGGCAATGGCATCTGGGGCTGGGGTGAGACCAGCAGCATTCAGGGATCCACCTCCACTCAATAGAAGAACTAATAACACAAAACCATCAGGCGGAGCCGCGACGCAGCAGGCACTGCTCGCCTCCACATCAAAGTGGAGTAGGGTGGGGCTGGATGAAAGAGTCGTGCCCGCTAGTGCGAGATTTTCAGCAACCCATTCTTGTCCACCAAACGAATTGCCAACACAATCAGGAGTCGGCAAGACCTGGTTGCAGCTGATAAGCCCAAACTGGATTCGAATTCTGGTGGCCGTTTGGGTTGAAAGGTTGCCACTGGCATCCAGCAATTTGATGACCCAGCTGCCATTTGCTGGGAAACCGTTGAATGCCACGGTTGCGGCCTCGAGTCCCGTGCTCTGTTCGCGAAGTGGTGCTACCTTCACATCAGTGCCATTGGGACTTGTGATGCCGATGAAAGGGGCACCATTCGCATCCTGAACACCACTCACACGAACATCGAGGTAGCCTGGTATGAAATAACCTCCGAATGCAGGACCGCCTACACATTCACATTCTGGGGATGTCACATTTACATCGATTGTGAATGTATTTTGGGGCGGGGTGGATGTTTCGAGCAAAACGTCAGAACCCAAAGCCGCCAAGCTGCCAGTGACACCACCAGTGCATACCACCCTGCTGGTGGTGGTGGTGGTGCTTGTGGTGGTGCTTGTGGTGGTGCTTGTGGTGGTGCTTGTGGTGGTGCTTGTGGTGGCTGTGGTTCTCTCAGTGCTGGTGGTCGTCGCGCCGTAGCGGCCGAAGCGGCGGAAGCGGCGGAATCGTCGCGCCGTAGCGGCCGAAGCGGCCGAAGCGGCGGAAGCGGCGGAATCGGCGCGCACGGCCGGGATGGTATTGGGACGACTCCACGTTCGGCTGGAGGCTCACCATCTGCATCAGCACGTTCTCCTCCATGCAATGCCCACAGCCCGTACCATCGGACAGCGCATACACACCAAAAAGGCACCAAAGGAACATGGCACAAATTTTGGTCAACGGCATGTTGCGAATAAGATCGGTTCGACTACAAACTTATGGACCTTCTAGACTTGGGCCAAAATGGTTCAGATTTTCTCATGGTGAAGACTTAAAACCATCTCAAAACGGCACAGACTCCTCAGGTGTTTCCACTTTCCGACCTTGAAATACCTTGAAATACCTTGAATAGCATCAAAAACTCATCCCTCAACATTCGGGCATCAAAAATTCATCTGGCGCTGCTGCAGAGCTCTTGGTCCTCACGGTCATGGCTCGGGCCGGACACCGACATGGCTCGGGCGCGTGGCAGCATCGCATTGCGAGTTCAGGGTGTGCAGTGAATCGGTCCCTGACTAAATATCTAAGTTATATAAGATATAGAATTTATATAATCTACGGATATTTACTAAATATTATCTGTGCATATAGTGTGCAATGAACAGCACAGATATATATATATTGTAAAAGAAATTAAAGGAGCAGGTAACCCCACGTATCCAATTCATGGGTGCAGACTACCTCTATGAGAATGGGATGGTGAACATCCATTTTTGTTTGAAAATTAAACATGCTTTGAACATGGCATATACTAAATATACAGTGCTAAGGATGAATATGATTGAATATGCGTAATCTCCCAACCGGAAATGGGAGATGCAAGTTTTCCACAGACTGAAATCTCCAAATACCTTCAGCCCCTCAGTTCTTCTGCCACAAGTAGAGAACACACCGCACCCGGTGAATAGCCACAATTTTGGATGTGAACATTGCAATCATTGCATATTGTAATATTGTTGGAATAAAAATTCCAGGAACTGAGTTCCACAAGATTCAGCATGAGGCGCGGCCACACTATGATATACTTTCAAACACTGACAAATACTTTCAATACTTTCAATACATTTCAATTTCGAAAATCTGAGTTGTTGGTCATCTCTCAGTTTGCTCAGATTGCCATGAACCAGTGCAGGTGGGCCCTGTCATTCCCGCAACCTGCTGTGATGTCTTGTGATGTCTTGTGATGTCTGTGATACTTTGGCATGGTTTGCGTTGTACTGAACTGAGAGCCATAGAAGGCACACGTCAGAATTACGATGCGCAAGATTCTTGCTGCAGACTCTGAAGAAGTCATTCCTTCCGTTTACCATTGCCAAGTTTTCCAGGACAAAACGGTTTCCATCAGCCAAGTTGTTGCTTCCACCACAAGATGCTTCGAAAAGATGGGATCAGAATGGATCAGGATGGCAGCGCCGATCGGCCCAACGGCCGTGGCAAAGCCCCAGGAGGCAGCGGCCAGGCCCAAGTTCTTTCGCAGCTCCTGAGTCAACGGCCCCTGAAGTCCCAGGAGATGCCAGTGGTGATGTTTCAATGGTGATGTTCTAATCCTATGATAGCTGTGATAGTTGTGATGATTATGAAATTTCATAACAACATATAGCAGTTAATCCTATCATGACATTTTGATCTTGTGACGTCGTCCTTTAGATCTGCGGCTCCTCTGCCGCACTTCCTTCGAGAGACTCAGAATCAGATTGCTGCGATCGCCTGGCTCCCGTGTACTCCAAGATATGGTGGCGAAGGCCCAAATCAGATTGCCTCGGAAGTGGTGCGATGCTGGGTTTTCTGAACATTTTCTATTTGAGTTTGGTGACAGACACTCCAACAGTGGAAAATGTAAAGTCAGAAAGCCATCAGAAAATTGGTATAGGATGATGTCATAGAGATGCATTGCTGTCTGCGCAGGAATTCCATGGACTCTGGTGCATCAAGTCGCAGAGGTGTTGTGGCGCCATAGCTGCGAGCTTCCTGTCAGGTGGCGGCACCAAAGATTGGTTACGACTTCTCGACCCTATGTGATTTGGGCATAGGTCAAAGTCTTAGTATTTTGGTGAGCATCAAAATAGTTGTAAAAAAAATTGTAGAATCATGTTCATCTCCCCAAAGCAGGGCATTTGTAGATATTTGAGGTCTGTGATCTATTGTGATTTGGGTTTATGGGGTCCCCAACTGGGTAGAAGAACTAAATTACCATTGAAAGAGTGGAGGTTGCCTTTTCTTAATCTTTTTTAGGACCCCTATATCTTGATTTTACAAAAAAAACATTCTCCTAGCATTCAGGTGTTGTCTCATTGCGTTCAGGTGTCATGTTTGCAGCAGGGCAACTGCACGCAGTCATGTTTTGGATCTTGCACTTCTATGGTTTGAAAAACTAAACAAAGGTGCACTATGTAAGAAATAATGTTCAATCAAACAGATGCCCCTCATATTATATATATATAATTATATATATATATATTATTTTCGGTTGGTGCTGTGTGTCTGTGTAATGATTGAGATAATTGCGATGCAATGATGGTGTTGGATTGTTTGCTATTGGCATTGCCACGCTCAAACCGCAACACTTGCAAACAATGAACGCAACATAAACCGATAGAAAGATTGACTGACATGGTTTTAATCACCAATAAAAAAATATCAAATTCAAGCTTGGCTGAAAAACTGGTATGGGCAGTGCATGACTTCAAAGCATGTTCATGCAGGGCATCCTTCAAAGTAAAACACTTTGCAAATCGGCTCAAGAAATAGCCGCAATTTGAATGGCAGGGGACAACAGCAGCAGGAACATGATTTCAATGCAAGCAAACCTGCAGGAACCCGAATTATGTGCTGGTAATGAAAGTCTGATTTTGATTGACTAATGAAAAAGGCAAATGCGCTGTATTGTTCACTGCGCCAAAGATGGTGAAAGATTGGGTTGCGTTTTATCATCACGTGTGCCGGGACGCCCTGCATGAACATGCTTTGAAGTCATGCACTGCCAATAACGGTTTTTCAGCCAAGCTTGAATTTGATATCTTTTGGCCATGAAAGCAATGTTAGTCGATCTTTCTATGGGATTATGTTGCGTGATACGGGTCACTGTTTGCAAGTGTTGCGGTATGAGCATATCAGTGCCAATGGCAAACAGTCCAACATCATTGCAGCACAATATCATACAGCAGAATTATTCGAATCATTGCACAGACACACAGTACCAATGCAATATAACCTATAAATATACCGACAAACATTCATTTGATTGAAGATTACATTGTACATGGTGCACCTTAGTTCAGCATTGCAACCCGTAGAATGCAAAATCCAGAGCATGACTGTGTTGCAAAAAGCAAAGAAAAAAGTGCGTGCAGTTGCCTTGCGTCTGAGTCAAACCGCAGACGTAATACCTGAATGTAATGAGACAACACCTGAATGCTAGGAAAATTACTTAAAAGTTAAGATTTCTTGGATCCATAAAAATTCCAGCCGGGGCTGGCCAATCTTCATTAATTTTCAGGCAAAAGCTTTGGAGAACATGTCAAGTCAGTCAATCCACTAGAATCATTCAGCCTAGAAACCAAGGTCATCGGACTCGAAATCGTACTTTTGCAGGGGACAAAACTGATCATCATCAACCTTTGCAAGCTTAATTCCAACAAGAAAAACTGACATGATCAATTCCCATTATATAGAGGTCAAACGCCTAGCTTTGCAGGAATGGCTACACTGAGATTCTTTTAAGCTCCAAATCGACACCTGGCCAGGAACCAAAGCTTCATGGCCGGCTTTTAGGGGCTCCCAGTTCCTGGGATACAGTGCCTATAGAGGCCCTACAACAATCACATCGTCTGGGATTATAGGGATTACTCGGAGCCCGGTAATGGTTGCAAGAGGCTATTCCTACTGATAATTCCCTATCTAACCCCAAAAAAAACATGGGTAGTATGGATCGCTGTAGTACTGTAACAATCTGACCCCATGGCAACACACGGGCAGACCTTTCAGCTTCCACTGCAAGGGCCACCACCAAGGGTTCGCTGGTGACCAACTGCACAGCTGCCTGAGAGCTCAGCAAACCTTGGTCTAAGGACCCTCAAATCAAAGCTCTTTAAGCGACTTGTCATGAGACACGTCAAAAAAGGGGTTTTGGAACCATGAAAACCATGAAACCACATGAAACCACAAGTCTGATCCAAAGTCGATTCTGAGAGCTGGCAGTATCCCCACAGATCTGGTCTTGTGCGAAAATTAAGGGGGTCGAATTGAAAACTGTTGAAAATGTCATGCTCTCATTTGTTCTATAAGAGCTAGCCAATAAAGAAACAAACCATAAATTACTTTACTTCGGATCCCCACCCTGACCATTTTTTCGTCATAGTTTCTGACACTGCTGAAACAAAACTACAAAAACCAGCCAGACACTGCTGGCCGATCCCCGTTTTGATCAAGCCCAGGCACCCAAGCCACGTTGGCCAAGTCTTGCGTTCCAAAATCCGAGAGGTCAGTACTCATCTCATCCAACAGGCATCGATCACCTGACGAAACGAGGGCACTGCACCTGGCTATGATGGATATTTGATGGTTATTTGATGGCTAATGCGGTGATAAACATGATGATTACTCAAAAAAATGCCTAATATCTGATTGATTACTCCTGACTCATATATGATGATAATGGGGTTAACATGATGAATATATCCATGCACATTGATATTCATGGTTACTGATGGTTGATGATGGCTGCATACTGTCGAATTATCAGCTATAACTGCTGGTTGATAATGATTGGATATTAATGGATATTGCATTACATATGATATTGATGGTTCTTGTCATTGACGGTTGATTAACGAAAAACTATAATGAACATGTGAACATGGTTCGTGATTTGTGATTGAAGTGAACGCAATGTGATGACAACTGATGATAACTGATGGTTTCTTTTATGTTTAACGGCTGGGTTTGATCAACTCTTGGTTGACTAATGCACAACTCATTAGTCCTCGACTTTCTGGGTCCTTCACCGCTCAAAGCCCAAGGACCACAGGTGACCAGAGGTGACCAGAGGTGACCAGAGGGTAGCATGGCAGTCTCTCACAAGACGAGAATAGGGGAGAAGATAGGATCGGATAGGTGAGTAGAATGGAAATCTGAATTCTTCTCCTACAGTAGACTACGGCATCACTTGAGTTTGTCTGAAAAGAGGCTACCCCAAGCATTCAATTGGTTGATCATCATTTTCATCATTTTCCCCATGAAAATTGCCATTTTGGGTATGCCCCAAGTGGGAAACGACCGAATTTCACCATCGGGTCCTGTGTTCGAAGCTCATAGCCATGTAGAAATGCAGCGTCAATCGCTCCAGGAGCCGAGGGGCAAAGAGGGCGAGCCGAATTTCTCCAGGCTACGATCACGCGCCTCCTGCGAGGGAGAACCATTGAGAGTGGGAGGACCGTTGGCACAAAATTCCAAGATATAGGATGATAGGATGATATAGTTTTATGACGGCCGGATGGGTTTTTACTTTCACAAATAAAGTGATGCTGCAAATCACAGAAAGTAGCTGATTTCGTCAACAGAAAGGGGCTGAAATGTCCAAGTGGGACTATCAGATTCTTACTGGGACAATCCGAAAAGTTGGTAGATGGATCGTGGGATGTGTGCCCTTACGACTGGCAGAGAACTGATAATCCAGTTCCACTAATAGTATAATAGTACTACACAGTCAACAACCTTTGACAACATAGATAACCCCTACAAATTTCAAGGGAGCAAGCGAAAATAAGAATATATGCATATATATGAGCATATATATATATATACAATAGTATATTATAGTATATAATATAATAATATGATATAATATTTAATATGATTTTGAATAAACACATCTTGTCATCATTGCTATTTGATGCTATTTGATTGATCCATTCGCGCGCAGCAACCTGGCCTTCTTATTCGCTCGCAGAGCCACCTGCAGATGGGCACTCCCCCAATTCATCTGGCCATTTAAAAGAAAAGTCCGGGGTTGTGATTATGAACTAGTTCAAAGAGTTTGTTTGTTATAAATTGTGTGGTATGTTATTTTTTTTCTAGATGATTATGGACTATTTCAAAACATGGGTGATATATGAAAGTGCAAATCAGGAACCATTGGATGATATTGGATGTGTCTCAAGTTTCAGGGGTCCTGTTGCAGCATGTTTTAACTTTTTTGGGTTTTTCGGTCAAGTTCTCTATCAAGATACCCCATTCATCACTACTAAAATGTGCTGTGCTCACCCAGGTTCGATTAAATGTCGATCAAATGTGGCCCTCGAACAGAACCGACTGGGTGCTAAAGCTGTGGCAGGACAAGTTCTCAAACAGACTCTCGAACCTCTTGAACAAATGCTTTACTTTTTCGACATCCACACTTAAAGTGGTAAATTTGAACCCTGGAAAATGTGGCAAATACCGGAGCCATCAACTCCATAGCTCCCTGGAGTCAGATTGAGGCGTTTCCAGACCTGCAGATCATCTCTCCATAGTTCTGCCGGTCCGGACTCAGGTTCGTGGTGATTCAACATGATTTCACATCATTTTGCAATAATGTGGTAAACAAAAAATGTAAATCAAATGGGTGGTATTCCAACCATCCCCAAATGGTGCTTGTGGCAGCCAGGGTGAATCCCACATTATCACCTTCGTCTGGCCACGCACTGCCCGTGCCATCGGTTCACGCGACGGAGCCGAGGACCTGAGATGGCGATTACCAAGCAAAATATAGCAGGCTTGACCTGCACAATGTGAAGATTGACGTTAAAAGCGGGAGTGCACAAACTCCCAAGGGAAATTGACAACCACAAACGAAAAGTTTCACCACAATGACATGGATCATGACCCAATCGCTGAAGTCCCGATGGCTTTTTGGGTCCTGGCTTGGCAATGGAGATGGATCAAAAAAAAACTTGTTAAATGGAGAGGTAGAAGCCGCTGAAGCACTGGCTCCGCGTGCGCCTGCGGGGTTGGGTATGGGGCTTCACATGTCATATGCCATGGTCAAAGTTACATGGGTACCTTGGGTAACTATGGGGTATGGTCACAATGGTCATCCCATCATCATAAATGGGATTCCCCGACTAATGGGTATATAAATAACATGAAATAAGCACTATGAAAATGCGATGGTGATCATCCATTTTTATGTGAAAGTTAGTCATGCTTTGACCATGGCATGTTTAGTGTCCAAGTTTCGTTCGCGATGACCATCCCCAGATTCTCCAGAAATAATCCAACGCTGTTGACCACACACCGCGACCAGTTTTGATCACTGACTGCTGACATTGAAGTGAAGCAGTAAAGCAGTACCCGACAAACAGATTCACATTGGGATCTCCAAATGCCTTCGGCTCTGCCACAGAGAAAAAAAACTGCACCCAGTGAATTTCCACAAATTTGGATGTGAACATTGCAATCATTGCATGTTGTAATGAAAATTAAGGTAGATCTTGATATTTGCAGTCCTCAAACACACGAGAAAAACCCTGCAGTCCCAGGAACTGAGTTCGGCAAAATTCTGGGGAGTGAGGCGTGGCCACACTGTCTGAGATACGTTTAAATACTTTCAAATAGTGTCTAATGCTTTCAAATACTTTCAATACGTTTCAATTTCGAAAATCTGAGTTTTTGTTGATCTCTCAATTTGCTCATATTGGTATCAACTAGTAACTAGTAGTAACTAGTGCAGCTGGGCCCTGTCATTCCCGCAACCTGCTGTGATGTCTTGTGATGTCTTGTGATGTCTGTGATAGTTTGGCATGGTTTGCGTTGTTTGTACTGAACTGAGAGCCATAGTTCTAATAGACGGCACAAGTCAGAATCACGAGCTGCAAGATGACCTCTTGCAGTAGACTCTGAAGGAGTCATTCCTTGCGCTTGCAATTGCTTGCACCACACAACACAAAACTGTTTCCCTCGGCGAAGTTGTTTAGTGCTTCCACCCTAACCACGAGATGTTTTTTTCGAAAAGAAAATGGGATCAGGATGGATCACATACATTTTTCTTTCTTCAAAATTAACATGTCAGTGGAAACCAAAACACTTCACCCTGCTTTTAGCACTCCATGACGATATCGATGCTGTGCCCGTTGCAACGCGTTGCAACGCTGCACCGTGAATGCTTTTTCATCCATCAGCCGTGGCAAAGGCTCATGGGTCTCGAGTTCGCAGCTCCTGACGGAGTGGGCGTTCTGCAGGTTCCCCAGGGGGAGTGTCTCAATTCCTATGATGTTTCTGATACATTTACGTATATATATATATATACTGTATATCAAATATGTATAAATATTGTATAAAGATATATATATATATACTGTGTATCAAATATGTATAAATATTGTATAAAGATATATATATATATATACTGTATATCAAATATGTATAAATATTGTATAAATATATATATATATACATTAATATATCCTATCTCATGAATTCTGATGGCCATGGTGATGGAATTGCAGCTGTTGCTTTCCAACGGCTCTTCTTTATCCAAACTCCTCTTCAAAAGCAAAGAATCACTGAAAACAGAAAACACACAATCCTGTTTTTCCCAGCTGCGAGTGCTCAGGTGTTTGTCCTAAGGCTATCCTTCAGCTAGGAAGGCTCCAGCTGTCAGGGCAAGAGACGTTTGTCCTTGGCTGTCCCTAGCAAGGCCCCACTGCTAGCGCAAGCTGCGGATTCTGGCCGGTGTTGTTGATGACCGCCGTAGCACCATCTGTGGACGTGTTTAGGGTCCACAGCCCAGCGGCCCGAGCCCCTGCAACTGCGTCCACAATTGCCCCAACAGCCACAGAAGTGACAGGGTTCACATCCATCAATTGGCCTGTCAAACTGAATTGAATGGCATCTGGGCTCAGACCAGCAGCGGTCAGGGTTCTTCCACTTGGACTTGAAACGGCGTTGAAGTCAAGTAAAAGCTGCACAATACCACGACGGACGCAGCAGGCACTGCTCGCCTCCACATTAAACTGGAGGAGGGTGGGGGTTGGAGAAAGAGTCGTCCCGACTAGTGCGAGATTTTGGGCAACCCACGTCCGCCCACCAAAAAAATTGCCAACACAATCAGGTGTCGGCAAGGCCTGGTGGCAGCTGATAAGCCCAAACTGGATTTCAAATATGGTGGCCGTTTGTGTTGAAAGGTTGCCGCTGGCATCCAGCAATTTGATGACCCAGCTGCCATTTGCTGGGAAGCCGTTGAATGCCACGGTCTCGGCCTGGAGAGTCGTCCCAGTGCGAATTGGTGCTACTTTCACATCCGTGTCATTGGGACTTGTGATGCTGATGAAAAACACACCTTTCGCATCCTCAACACCGATCACACTAACACCAAGGAAGCCGGGTATGGAACCGAATACAGGACTGCCCACGCATTCACATTCTGGGGATGTCACATTTACATTGAATGTGAACGTATTTTGGGGCGGGCTGGTATCAATGATTTTGGTGAGAGCCACTTCAGAACCCCCCCAAGTGCCACCAGTGCACACCACCCTGGTGGTGGTGCTTGTGGTGGTGCTTGTGGTGGTGCTTGTGGTGGTGCTTGTGGTGGCTGTTGTGCTCTCAGTGTTCGCGCCGTAGCGGCCGAAGCGGCGGAAGCGGCGGAAGCGGCGGAATCTCCGCGCCCGGCTGGGATGGTATTGGGACGACTCCACGTTCGGCTGGAGGTTCACCATCTGCATCAGCACGTTCTCCTCCATGCAATGCCCACAGCCCGTACCATCGGACAGCGCATCGGCACCAAAAAGGCACCAAAGGAACATGGCGCAAATTTTTGTCAGCGGCATATTGCGAATGAGATCGGTTCGACTACAAACTTATGGACCTTCTAGACTTGGGCCAAAATGGTTCAGATTTTCTCATGGTGAAGACTTGAAACCATCTCAAAACGGCAGACTCGCGGTGTTTCCACTTTCCGACCTTGAAATACCTTGAAATACCTTGAAATACCTTGAATATCCTTGAATATAGCATCAAAAAATATCAAAAAACTCATCTGGCGCTGCCGCGGAGTTCTCGGTCCTCACGGTCATGGCTCGGGCCGGACACCGTGGCTTGGGCGCGTGGCAGCATCGCATTGCGGGTTCAAGGTGTGCGGTCCCTGACTAAATATCTAAGATATATAAGATATAGAATTTGATGTGTACGGAGACATACTAAATACTATCTGTAATTTAAAATGAACAATGTAGATAATGTACAATGAACAGCATATATATATAATGTAAAAGAACTTCAAGGAGCAGGTAACCCCACGTATCCCATTCATGGGTGCAAACTACCTCTATGAGAATGGGATGGTGAACATCCATTTTTGTTTGAAAAGTTGAAATGCTTTGAACATGGCATATACTAAATATACAGTGCTAAGGATGAATATGCGTAATCTCCCAACCGGAAAGCCGGAAATGAGAGATGCAAGTTATCCACAGACTGAAATCTCCAAATACCTTCAGCCCCTCAGTTCTTCTGCCACAAGTAGAGACACCGCACCCGGTGAATAGCCACAAATTTGGATGTGAACATTGCAATCATTGCATAGTGTAATATTGTTGGAATAAAAAATTCCAGGAACTGAGTTCCACAAGATTCAGCATGAGGCGCGGCCACACTATGATATACTTTCAAATACCAACAAATACTTTCAATACTCTCAGTTTTTTCAGGTTGCTATTAACCAGTGCAGGTGGGCCCTGTCATTCCCACAACCTCCTGTGATGTCTAGTGATGTTTTGTGATGTCTGCGATAGTTTGGCATGGTTTGCGTTCTTTGTACTGAGTCTGAAGAAGACATTCCTTGCGCTTACCATTGCTTGCACCATGCAACACAAAACGGTTTCCATATGTTTCCATCAGCCAAGTTGATGGCCACGGTCAGCTGTGGTTTTCCAACGGCTCTTCTTTATCCAAACTCCTCTTCAAAAGCAAAAAATCACTGAAAACAGAAAACACACGCATCCTGTTTTTCCCAGCCGCGAGAGCTCAGGTGTTTGTCCTAAGGCTATCCCTTGGCATCCTGTAGCTAGGGGCAAGGCTCCAGCCTCAGGGCAAGAGATGTTTGTCCTTGGCTGTCTCAGGGGCAAGGCTCCACCGCTAGCACAGGTCAGAATCACGAGCTGCAAGATGACCTCTTGCAGCAGACTGGGAAGACGTCATTCCTTGCGCTTGCAATTGCTTGCACACGCTGTGGATTCTGGACGACGGTGCTGTTGATGACCGCCGTAGCACCGTCTGTCGACGTGTTCAGGGTCCACAGCCCAGCGGACCGCCTCCAACGGCCATGGCAAAGCCCCAGGAGGCAGCGGCCAGGCCCAAGTTCTCGAGTTCGCAGCTCCTGGGCCAACGGCCCCTGAAGTCCCAGCAGGAGATGCCAGTGGTGATGCTTCAATGGTGATGTTCTAATCCTATGATAGTTGTGATAGTTGTGATGATTCTGATATTTCATAACAACATATAACAGCTAATCCTATCATGACATTTTGATCTTTTGACGTCGTCCTTTAGACCTGCGGCTCCTCTGCCGCACTTCCTTCGAGAGACTCAGAATCAGATTGCTGCGATCGCCTGGTTCCCGTGTACTCCAAGATACGGTGGCGAAGGCCCAAATCAGATTGCCTCGGAAATGGTGCGGTACTGGGTTTTCTGAACATTTTCCTATTTGAGTTTGGTGACAAACACTAATCCAACAGTGGAAAATGTATCTAAGGCAGAAAGCCATCAGAAATTTGCTATAGGATGATGTCATAGAGATGCAACGCTGCGCAGGAATTCCATGGACTCTGGTGCATCAAGTCGCAGAGGTGTTGTGGCGCCATAGCTGCGAGCTTCCTGTCAGGTGGCGGCACCAAAGATTGGTTACGACTTCTCGACCCCTATGTGATTTGGGCATTGATCAAAGTCTTAGTATTTTGGTGAGCATCAAAATAGTTTGTAAAAAGAATGTAGAATCATGTTCATCTCTCAAAACCAGGGCATTGTAGATATTTGAGGTTTTTGATCTATTGTGATTTGGGTTTATGGGGTCCACAACTGGGTAGAAGAACTAAATCACCATTGAAAGAGTGGAGGTTGCCTTTTCTATCTTTTTTAGGACCCCTATATCTTGATTTTACAAGAAAAAATCATTCTCCTAGCATTCAGGTGTTGTCTCATTGCGTTCAGGTGTCATGTTTGCAGCAGGGCAACTGCACGCAGTCATGTTTTGGATTTTGCACTTCTATGGTTTGAAAAACTAAACAAAGGCGCACTATGTAAAAAATAATGTTCAATCAAACAGATGCCACTGATATATATATATATATATTATTTATATATATTTAAATATATATATATGTATGATGGACCTTCATGTACTATTTGACCGTTGACTATTTGATTCCATTTCAAATTGAAAGCAATCTCCCAGACGCCAAAAAGAGGTTCAGAGAGACTTTTGGGAGAAGTTCATTATATTTTGAATATTTTGAATATTTTGAATATTTTGAAATTCAAAAAAATCAAAATATTCAAAATATTTTTGTATTGGCTAAATGTTTTGAATATTTTGAAATTTTTGAAATTCAACAAATTCAAAATATTCAAAATATTTTTGTATTGGCTAAATTTTTTGAATATTTTGAATATTTTGAAATTCAAAAAATTCAAAATATTCAAAATATTTTTGTATTGGCTAAATGTTTTGAATATTTTGATTTTTTTGAAATTCAAAAACTTCAAAATATTCAAAATATTCAAAAAATAATGAAATCACCAAAAAAGAGGTTCAGAGAGACTTTTGGGAGAAGTTCATTATATTTTGAATATTTTGAATATTTTGAATATTTTGAATATTTTGAAATTCAAAAAATTCAAAATATTCAAAATATTTTTGTATTGGCTAATTTTTTTCAATATTTTGAAATGTTTGAAATTCAAAAAATTCAAAATATTCAAAATATTTTTGTATTGGCTAAATTTTTTGAATATTTTGAATATTTTGAAATTCAAAAAAAAACAAAATATTCAAAATATTTTTGTATTGGCTAATTTTTTTGCATATTTTGAATATTTTGAAATTCAAAAAAATCAAAATATTCAAAATATTTTTGTATTGGCTAATTTTTTGAATTTTGAATTTTTTGAAATTCAAAAAAATCCAAATATTCAAAATATTTAAAAAAATAATGAAATCACCAAAAAAGAGGTTCAGAGAGACTTTTGGGAGAAGTTCATTATATTTTGAATATTTTGAAAATTTTGAAATTCAACAAATTCAAAATATTCAAAATATTTTTGTATTGGCTAAAATTTTGAATATTTTTAAATTTTTGAAATTCAAAAAATTCAAAATATTGAAAATATTTTTGTATTGGCTAAATTTTTTGAATATTTTGAATATTTTGAAATTCAAAAAATTCATAATATTCAAAATATTTTTGTATTGGCTAATTTTTTTGAATATTTTTAAATTTTTGAAATTCAAAAAATTCAAAATATTCAAAATATTTTTGTATTGGCTAAAATTTTGAATATTTTGAATATTTTGAAATTCAAAATATTCAAAATATTTTGTATTGGCTAAATTTTTTGAATATTTTGATTTTTTTGAAATTCAAAAAATTCAAAATATTCAAAATATCCAAAAAATAATGAAATCACCAAAAAAGAGGTTCAGAGAGACTCTTGGGAGAAGTTCATTATATTTTGAATATTTTGAATATTTTGAATATTTTGAAATTCAAAAAATTCAAAATATTCAAAATATTTTTGTATTGGCTAAATTTTTTCAATATTTTGAAATGTTTGAAATTCAAAAAATTCAAAATATTCAAAAAATAATGAAATCACCAAAAAAGAGGTTCAGAGAGACTTTTGGGAGAAGTTCATTATATTTTGAATATGTTGAATATTTTGAATTTTTTGAAATTCAAAAAATTCAAAATATTCAAAATACTTTTGTATTGGCTAAATTTTTTGAATATTTTGAATTTTTTGAAATTCAAAAACTTCAAAATATTCAAAATATTCAAAAAATAATGAAATCACCAAAAAAGAGGTTCAGAGAGACTTTTGGGAGAAGTTCATTATATTTTGAATATTTTGAATATTTTGAATATTTTGAAATTCAAAAAAATCAAAATATTCAAAATATTTTTGTATTGGCTAAATTTTTTCAATATTTTGAAATGTTTGAAATTCAAAAAATTCAAAATATTCAAAATATGTTTGTATTGGCTAAATTTTTTGAATATTTTGAATATTTTGAAATTCAAAAAATTCAAAATATTCAAAATATTTTTGTATTGGCTAAATTTTTTGAATATTTTGAATATTTTGAAATTCAAAAAATTCAAAATATTCAAAATATTTAAAAAATAATGAAATCACCAAAAAAGAGGTTCAGAGAGACTTTTGGGAGAAGTATTTTGAATATTTTGAATATTTTGAAATATTTTGAATATTTTGAATATTTTGAAATTCAAAATATTTTTGTATTGGCTAAATTTTTTGAATATTTTGAATTTTTTGAAATTCAACAAATTCAAAATATTCAAAATATTTTTGTATTGGCTAGATTTTTTGAATATTTTTAAATTTTTGAAATTCAAAAAATTCAAAATATTCAAAATATTTTTGTATTGGCTAAAATTTTGAATATTTTGAATATTTTGAAATTCAAAATATTCAAAATATTTTGTATTGGCTAAATTTTTTGAATATTTTGATTTTTTTGAAATTCAAAAAATTCAAAATATTCAAAATATCCAAAATATTCAAAAAATAATGAAATCACCAAAAAAGAGGTTCAGAGAGACTCTTGGGAGAAGTTCATTATATTTTGAATATTTTGAATAGTTTGAATATTTTGAAATTCAAAAAATTCAAAATATTCAAAATATTCAAAAAATAATGAAATCACCAAAAACGAGGTTCAGAGAGACTTTTGGGAGAAGTTCATTATATTTTGAATATTTTGAAATTCAAAAAGTTCAAAATATGTTTGTATTGGCTAAATTTTTTGAATATTTTGAAATTTTTAACATTCAAAAAAATCAAAATATTTTTGTATTGGCATTTTTTTGTATATTTTGAATATTTTGAAATTCAAAAAAATCAAAATATTCAAAAAATAATGAAATCACCAAAAAAGAGGTTCAGAGAGACTTTTGGGAGAAGTTCGGAGGTGTGGTTCCCTTTCTGAGATTTTTATTACTTTTTTGAAGACCCCCAAAATCATCAATACTAAACAATATATCCACCCAAAAAAGCCACCAATATTCGACTATGTGGCAATATCGGGAAACAAACTGGAGACAATGAAAGTCCTGTGTCCCAAAAGCACCCAGAGAGAACAACAGTAATGAGGAGAGAAGTGAAGAGGGCACTGGGAAAGACTAGAGGAACAAGTAAGGAAAGAAAGGGAAGAGTAGAAAAGTCCCACATGCTGGAGACCTGGAAAGAAGCACGCTAGTGGAGAGAGGATATATAAGGAGACCACGTGGAGACAAGTAGGAAGGCAAGTAGGGAAACATGTAGTAGAGACCGAGGGTAAGGGAATGTAACGGATAATAGGTTTCGTCCCAAAGCACGCAGAGACAAGCAGCAATTAATAGACAAGTAAAAAGGCCTGAGCAAAGGAAGAAAAGTAGAGAGAAACACAGGAGGCCAGAAAGGAGCCTGAGAGAAGAATGGCAATGGGAAGGGAATTAAGGATACAACTTGGAGAGAACAAGGGAGACAAGTACGGAAACAGATGGGAGACGAAGAGAATCATGTGTCCAAATAAGCACCTAGAGAGAAGAACAGCAAGAGAGAGAGAGAGAGGGAGAGAGAAGTAAGGGCATGAGTTGGAGAGAACAAGGGGGACAAGCACGGAGACAGACAGAGGACAAGGAGCATACTGTGCCCCGGAAGCACCCAGAGAGAACAGCCACATGTGAGAGTGAAGTAGAGAGACGAATACGAAAACAGATGGGACTTGAGTCCTGTCCCCAAAGCCACCAGAACGAAGAACACTGAGCAATGGAGAGAGAAGTGAGGAACGGGAGACAAGGAGATTCCTTTGACCGAAAGCACCCAGAGAGAAGAATCGCAATGGAGATAGAGAAGTAAGGAGACAAGTTGGGAACAGACAAGGAGGCAAGTATGGAAACAAATGGGAGGCAAGAAGAATCCTTTGCCATCGAGCACCACGAAGAGTATCCTGTGCCCAGAAGCACCCAGGAAGAAGAACAGTAACAGGGAGGGACAAAAAGAAATGAAGAGGTCCCCCCCCCCCCCCCCCCCCCCCCCCCCCTGAACCAACAAAACAGCAAGTAGGAAAAAATTGGCTGAATAAGGACACAGATGGGAACACATTGGAGACAAGGGGAATCTTGGGTCCCAAAAGCGAGAACAACAGGAATGAGGAAAGAAGTGAAGAAAGCGCTGGGAAAGACCACAGGGACAAGGAAGGAAAGAAAGGAAAGAGGAGAAAAACTATCCTCTCCCTCCCAAATGCTGGAGACCTGGAAAGAAGCACGGTAGTGGAGAGAGAATACGGAGACAAGTTGGAGACACGTAGGAAGGTAAGTAGGGTAACATGTGGTAGAGACCGAGGGTAAGGGAATGTGACCTGAACAAAGGAAGAAAAGTTAAGGAGAAACACAAGAGGCCAGGAAATCCGTTCTTTCCCAAGCAGCCGCAGCAATGAGGATGGAATTAAGGATACACGTTGGAGGGAACAAGGGAGGACAAGGGAGGACAAGTTAGGAACCAGAGAGAATCATGTGTCCAAATAAGCACCTAGAGAGAAGAGAGAGAGAGAGAGAGAAAGCGGAAAGATGGACGAGGGAGAGAGAGAGAGAGAAGTAAGGGCACGAGTTGGAGAGAACAAGGGGGACAAGCACGGAGACAGACAGAGGACAAGGAGCATACTGTGCCCCGGAAGCATCCAGAGAGAACAGCCACATGTGAGAGTGAAGTAGAGAGACGAGTACGAAAACAGATGGGACTTGAGTCCTGTCCCCAAAGCCACCAGAACGAAGAACACTGAGCAATGGAGAGAGAAGTGAGGAACGGGAGACAAGCAGATTCCTTTGACCGAAAGCACCCAGAGAGAAGAATCGCAATGGAGATAGAGAAGTAAGGAGACAAGTTGGGAACAGACAAGGAGACAAGTATGGAAACAAATGGGAGGCAAGAAGAATCCTTTGCCATCGAGCACCACGAAGAGTATCCTGTGCCCAGAAGCACCCAGGAAGAAGAACAGTAACAGGGAGGGACAAAAAGAAATGAAGAGGTCCTAAAGCCTAGACAAAACAGCAAGTAGGAAAAAATTGGCTAAATAAGGACACAGATGGGAACACATGGGAGACAAGGGAAATCTTGGGTCCCAAAAGCGAGAACAACAGGAATGAGGAGAGAAGTGAAGAAAGCGCTGGGAAAGACTACAGGGACAAGGAAGGAAAGAAAGGAAAGAGGAGAAAAACTATCCTCTCCGTCCCAAATGCCGGAGACCTGGAAAGAAGCACGGTAGTGGAGAGAGAATACGGAGACAAGTTGGAGACAAGTAGGAAGGTAAGTAGGGTAACACGTGGTAGAGACTGAGGGTAAGGGAATGTGACCTGAACAAAGGAAAAAAGGCAGGGAGAAACACAAGAGGCCAGGAAATCCATTCTTCCCCCAGCAGCAGCAATGGGGAGGGGATTAAGGATACACGTTGGAGGGAACAAGAAAGGGCAAGTGAGGAACCGGAGAGAATCATGTGTCCAAATAAGCACCTAGAGAGAAGAACAGCAAGAGAGAGAGAGAGAAGTAAGGGCATGAGTGGGAGAGAACAAGGGGGACAAGCACATAGACAAACAGAGGACAAGGAGCATACTGTGCCCCGGAAGCACCCAGAGAGAACAGCCACATGTGAGAGTGAAGTAGAGAGACGAGTACGAAAACAAATGGGACTTGAGTCCTGTCCCAAAGCCACCAGAACGAAGAACACTGAGCAATGGAGAGAGAAGTGAGGAACGGGAGACAAGGGGAGATTCCTTTGACCGAAAGCACCCAGAGAGAAGAATCGCAATGGAGATAGAGAAATAAGGAGACAAGTTGGGAACGGACAAGGAGACAAGTATGGAAACAAATGGGAGGCAAGAAGAATCCTTTGCCATCGAGCACCACGAAGAGTATCCTGTGCCCAGAAGCACCCAGGAAGAAGAACAGTAACAGGGAGGGACAAAAAGAAATGAAAAGGTCCTAAAGCCTAGACAAAACAGCAAGTAGGAAAAAATTGGCTAATAAGGACACAGATGGGAACACACAACAGGAATGAGGAGAGAAGTGAAGAAAGCGCTGGGAAAGACCACAGGGACAAGGAAGGAAAGAAAGGAAAGAGGAGAAAAACTATCCTCTCCCTCCCAAATGCTGGAGACCTGGAAAGAAGCACGGTAGTGGAGAGAGAATACGGAGACAAGTTGGAGACAAGTAGGAAGGTAAGTAGGGTAACATGTGGTAGAGACCGAGGGTAAGGGAATGTGACCTGAACAAAGGAAGAAAAGTTAAGGAGAAACACAAGAGGCCAGGAAATCCGTTCTTTCCCAAGCAGCAGCAGCAATGAGGAGGGAATTAAGGATACACGTTGGAGGGAACAAGGGAGGACAAGGGAGGACAAGTGAGGAACCAGAGAGAATCATGTGTCCAAATAAGCACCTAGAGAGAAGAACAGCAAGAGAGAGAGAGAGAGAGAAGTAAGGGCACGAGTTGGAGAGAACAAGGGGGACAAGCACGGAGACAGACAGAGGACAAGGAGCATACTGTGCCCCGGAAGCACCCAGAGAGAACAGCCACATGTGAGAGTGAAGTAGAGAGACGAGTACGAAAACAGATGGGACTTGAGTCCTGTCCCCAAAGCCACCAGAACGAAGAACACTGAGCAACGGAGAGAGAAGTGAGGAACGGGAGACAAGGAGATTCCTTTGACCGAAAGCACCCAGAGAGAAGAATCGCAATGGAGATAGAGAAGTAAGGAGACAAGTTGGGAACAGACAAGGAGACAAGTATGGAAACAAATGGGAGGCAAGAAGAATCCTTTGCCATCGAGCACCACGAAGAGTATCCTGTGCCCAGAAGCACCCAGGAAGAAGAACAGTAACAGGGAGGGACAAAAAGAAATGAAGAGAGGAGACTGCAAGAAGGCGGTGACGGAAGGGACACAAATGAGGGACTCGGTAATGTTTATGGCCCCCAAAACCACCTGAAGGTCCTAAAGCCTAGACCACACAGCAAGTAGGAAAAAATTGGCTGAATAAGGACACAGATGGGAACACATGGGAGACAAGGGGAATCTTGGGTCCCAAAAGCGAGAACAACAGGAATGAGGAGAGAAGTGAAGAAAGCGCTGGGAAAGACTACAGGGACAAGGAAGGAAAGAAAGGAAAGAGGAGAAAAACTATCCTCTCCCTCCCAAATGCCGGAGACCTGGAAAGAAGCGCGGTAGTGGAGAGAGAATAAGGAGACAAGTTGGAGACAAGTAGGAAGGTAAGTAGGGTAACATGTGGTAGAGACCGAGGGTAAGGGAATGTGACCTGAACAAAGGAAGAAAAGTTAAGGAGAAACACAAGAGGCCAGGAAATCCATTCTTCTCCAAGCAGCAGCAGCAGCAATGAGGAGGGAATTAAGGATACACGTTGGAGGGAACAAGAAAGGGCAAGTGAGGAACCGGAGAGAATCATGTGTCCAAATAAGCACCTAGAGAGAAGAACAGCAAGAGAGAGAGAGAGAGAGAAGTAAGGGCATGAGTTGGAGAGAACAAGGGGGACAAGCACGGAGACAGACAGAGGACAAGGAGCATACTGTGCCCCGGAAGCACCCAGAGAGAACAGCCACATGTGAGAGTGAAGTAGAGAGACGAGTACGAAAACAGATGGGACTTGAGTCCTGTCCCCAAAGCCACCAGAACGAAGAACACTGAGCAATGGAGAGAGAAGTGAGGAACGGGAGACAAGGAGATTCCTTTGACCGAAAGCACCCAGAGAGAAGAATCGCAATGAAGATAGAGAAATAAGGAGACAAGTTGGGAACAGACAAGGAGACAAGTATGGAAACAAATGGGAGGCAAGAAGAATCCTTTGCCATCGAGCACCACGAAGAGTATCCTGTGCCCAGAAGCACCCAGGAAGAAGAACAGTAACAGGGAGGGACAAAAAGAAATGAAGAGGTCCTAAAGCCTAGACAAAACAGCAAGTAGGAAAAAATTGGCTAAATAAGGACACAGATGGGAACACATGGGAGACAAGGGGAATCTTGGGTCCCAAAAGCGAGAACAACAGGAATGAGGAGAGAAGTGAAGAAAGCGCTGGGAAAGACCACAGGGACAAGGAAGGAAAGAAAGGAAAGAGGAGAAAAACTATCCTCTCCCTCCCAAATGCTGGAGACCTGGAAAGAGGAGAGAGAATACGGAGACAAGTTGGAGACACGTAGGAAGGTAAGTAGGGTAACATGTGGTAGAGACCGAGGGTAAGGGAATGTGACCTGAACAAAGGAAGAAAAGTTAAGGAGAAACACAAGAGGCCAGGAAATCCGTTCTTTCCCAAGCAGCAGCAGCAATGAGGAGGGAATTAGGGAACAAGGGAGGACAAGGGAGGACAAGTGAGGAACCGGAGAGAATCATGTGTCCAAATAAGCACCTAGAGAGAAGAACAGCAAGAGAGGGGGAGCAGTAAGGGCACGAGTTGGAGAGAACAAGGGGGACAAGCACGGAGACAGACAGAGGACAAGGAGCATACTGTGCCCCTGAAGCACCCAGAGAGAACAGCCACATGTGAGAGTGAAGTAGAGAGACGAGTACGAAAACAGATGGGACTTGAGTCCTGTCCCCAAAGCCACCAGAACGAAGAACACTGAGCAATGGAGAGAGAAGTGAGGAACGGGAGACAAGGAGATTCCTTTGACCGAAAGCACCCAGAGAGAAGAATCGCAATGGAGATAGAGAAATAAGGAGACAAGTTGGGAACAGACAAGGAGACAAGTATGGAAACAAATGGGATCAGAAAGGAGGACGGTCGCATTATACCAAAAGGTCCCTGCCACATATATATATATATATGTATATCTCATTTTCGGTTGGTACTGTGTGTCTGTGTAATGATTGAGATAATCGCGATGCAATGATGGTGTTGGACTGTTTGCTATTGGCATTGCATGGCATTGCCACGCTCAAACAGCAACACTTGCAAACAATGAACGCAACATAAACCGATAGAAAGACTGACTGACACAGTTTTAATCACCAATAAAAAATCTCAAATTCAAGCTTGGCTGAAAAACTGGTATGGGCAGCGCATGACTTTAAAGCATGTTCATGCAGGGCGTCCTTCAAAGTAAAACAGTTTGCAAATCGGCTCAAGAAATAGCCGCAATTTGAATGGCAGGGGACAACAGCAGCAGGAACATGATTTCAATGCAAGCAAACCTGCAGGAACCCGAATTATGTGCTGGCAATGAAAGTCTGATTTTGATTGACTAATGAAAAAGGCGAATGCGCTGTATTGCTCACTGCGCCAAAGATGGTGAAAGACTGGGTTGCGTTTTATCATCACGTGTGCCGGGACGCCCTGCATGAACATGCTTTGAAGTCATGCACTGCCCATGACGGTTTTTCAGCCAAGCTTGAATTTGATATCTTTTGGCCATGAAAGCCATGTTAGTCGATCTTTCTATGGGATTATGTTGCGTGATAAGGGTCACTGTTTGCAAGTGTTGCGGTATGAGCATATCAGTGCCAATGGCAAACAGTCCAACACCATCATTGCAGCACAATATCATACAGCACAATTATTCGAATCATTGCACAGACACACAGTACCAATATAACCTATAAATATACTATACCTATAAACATTCATTTGATTGAAGATTACATTGTACATGGTGCACCTTAGTTCAGCATTGCAACCCGTAGAATGTAAAATCCAGAGCATGACTGTGTTACAAAAAGCAAAGAAAAAAGTGCGTGCAGTTGCCTTGCGTCTGAGTCAAACCGCAGACGTAACACCTGAATGTAATGAGACAACACCTGAATGCCAGGAAAATTACTTAAAAGTTAAGATTTCTTCAACCCGGAAAAATTCCAGCCGGGGCCGGCCAATCTTCATTAATATTCAGGCAAAAGCTTTGGAGAACATGTCAAGTCAGTCAATCCACTAGAATCATTAAGGAGCAAACCAAGGTCATCGGACTCGAAATCGTACTTCTGCAGGGGACAAAACTGATCATCATCAACCTTTGCAAGCTTAATTCCAACAAGAAAAACTGACATGATCAGTTCCCATTATATAGAGGTCAAACGCCTAGTTTTGCAGGAATGGCTACACTGAGATTCTTTTAAGCTACAAATCGACACCTGGCCAGGAACCAAAGCTTCATGGCCGGCTTTTAGGGGCTCCCAGTTCCTGGGATACAGTGCCTATAGAGGCCCTACAACAATCACATCGTCTGGGATTATAGGGATTACTCGGAGCCCGGTAATGGTTGCAAAAGGCTATTCCTACTGATAATTCCCTATCTAACCCCGAAAAACCATGGGTAGTATGGATGTATATAGTACTGTAACAATCTGACCCCATGGCAACACACGGGCAGACCTTTCAGCTTCCACTGCAAGGGCCACCACCAAGGGTTCGCTGGTGACCAACTGCACAGCCATTGCCTGAGAGCTCAGCAAACCTTGGTCTAAGGATCCTCAAATCAAAGCTCTTTTTTAAGCGACTTGTCGTGAGACACGTCAAAAAAGGGGTTTTGGAACCATGAAAACCATGAAACCACATGAAACCACAAGACTATAGATCCAAAGTCGATTCTGAGAGCTGGCAGTATCCCCACAGATCTGGTTTTGTGCGAAAATTATGGGGGTCGAATTGAAAGCTGTTGAAAATGTCATGCTCTCATTTGTTCTATAAGAGCTAGCCAATAAAGAAACAAACCATAAATTACTTTACTTCGGATCCCCACCCTGACCATTTTTTCGTCATAGCTTCTGACACCGCTGAAACAAAACTACAAAAACCAGCCACACTGCTGGCCGATCCCCGTTTTGATCAAGCCCAGGCACCCAAGCCACGTTGGCCAAGTCTTGCGTTCCAAAATCCGAGAGGTCAGTACTCATCTCATCCAACAGGCATCGATCACCTGACGAAACGAGGGCACTGCAATTCACCTGGTTATGATGGATATTTGATGGTTATTTGATGGCTAATGCGGTGATAAACATGATGATTACTCAAAAAAATGACTAATATCTGATTGATTACTCGTGACTCATATATGATGATAATGGGGTTAACATGATGAGTATATCCATGCACATTAATATTAATGGTTACTGATGGTTGATGATGGCTGCATACTGTTGAATTATCAGCTATAACTGCTGGTTGATAATGATTGGATATTGATGATATTGATGGTTCTTGACGGTTGATAGTACTCAGTAACGAAAACTGTAATGAACATGTTTGCCATTTGTGATTGAAGTGGAAGCATTGTGATGATTGCTGACATTGATGGTTGATAATTTTAACGGCTGGGCATGCTTGGTCAACTATTTCTTTATGGTTGATCAATGCAATGTGTTAACCTGTTAACCCGTTAAGGGTTTTGATCAGTGGATAGGATGCACTTGAGGCCCAGGGGTGGTGAACGAAAGCTAAAGGTTATATGAATGTGGGACTAGGTGAGGTGAACTCGGAAACATGCAGGGAAGAGTAGATGACAGTGATCCATATGGAAGGATTCAAGAGGGTGTCGCAGAAGAAGTGTAATTTTCAGCTTGCAGTCCTATAACATGTGACGCGAAGAACATGGGTAGTGGAAAAAATTGGGCCCCTATCGAGACATGTTTTTGATTGGACCGAGGATCAAAGAATGCTATTGGGCGGACTGCCAAACTGTTAGAAGTTCCTGGTACCGGGGAAATTTTGGGTTCCATCCAAAATTATAATTTTTGATGGGGCTCAAAGCTACTCAGTGCTGACCTGGGGTAGAAAAAAGTTATGGAGCCGTATGTTCTGGTGAGGCAAAGATGGTGACAGCATAAAGTTCGGGCCCCATCAAAAAGTATACTTGAGAGGGGGAGGACGAAAGGTAGGTGGGGGTATCTCTCAACAACTTTTTGCGTTCATTCTGTTTCAATATATATCGAACTTTCCCTTCCCCCTAGGTGCCTCTCAATTTCCTGCATCCATTTCGTTTCATACGTAGACTTCCCCTATTGGCCTCTCCGCCACTTCTTACGTTTTTGCTGTTGCAATATCCGAACTTCACCGGCATCAACAACTTCCTGCATGCATCTTGTCTCAATATCTAAATTCCACCCACCCCGTGCCATAGTCAGTAATAAGAACCACAAGCAAGATAATGTTAGTCAGTTTGTTGGCAACCTATGTGAATTAGAGGGGCCAAGGTGCCTCAACCGATCGACGCTTGGTTGAGGCATTTTGCGTGTAGGTCTTTATGGATGTAACCTTCATGCGGCTAAGTGCGTGAAGATGTCTGAAGCAAAAACAACATCAACAATTGCAGGAGACGAAACCGTCCTTGTTTCGTGGGAACTATTTAAAGGCTTGCGGCTCAGGGATAAGTGTCGCTGCGAAGGGACATACTGCTATTGTTTTCTTTCCTGCATCAATTTCGTTTCATACGTAGACTTCCCCTATTGGCCTCCCCGCCACTTCTTACGTTTTTGCTGTTGCAATATCCGAACTTCCCCGGCATCAACAACTTCTTGCATGCATCTTGTCTCAATGACTCAATATCTAAATTCCACCCACCCCGTGCCATAGTCAGTAATAAGAACCACAAGCAAGATAATGTTAGTCAGTTTGTTGGCAACCTATGTGAATTAGAGGGGCCAAGGTGCCTCAACCGATCGACGCTCGGTGGAGGCACTTTGCGTGTAGGTCTTTCTGGATGTAACCTTCATGCGGCTAAGTGCGTGAAGATGTCTGAAGCAAAAACAACATCAACAATTGCAGGAGACGAAACCGTCCTTGTTTCGTGGGAACTATTCAAAGGCTTGCGGCTCAGGGATATCAACATGCATCAAATCCATTTTTGGGCGCGGACCAGGGGGGAATCGAATGGGGGGGGGTTCACCTCGCCCGGTCAATATCGACCTGCTGGTGTTTCTTAAAACAAGGTGGACCAAAGGATGCAAAAGCAAGACAACGCGCAGCAAACTTAAAAACAAAAAACTTCTGGTGTGGGCAGTTGTGCTCTGCGCGAAATCGACGTAAAATCTTTGCTGAAACATCGTGCGCACTGATCGTATCAAGAGCCATAATTCACCACACCATGCTGTGTCAGCTACGTCTACATTCTTCTAGCCGCTGTTTTTGCTCATGCAATTAACTGCATCCCATCTTTCTGGTCGCTATTTATTCCTGGGTTCTCGTTTGCAAAAAGAAAGCTGGAGATGCGCAGTCTTTTGTTGAACCCTAGGGCCTTGTAAATGGACAACGTGTTTCATGCCCAAAGTGTCAACATGCTTTCATGTGACATCAACTCCCTTCTTTGTGTTGGCTGTTCCCTATCAACATGCATCAAATCCATTTTTGGGCGCGGACCAGGGGGGAATCGAATGGGGGGGGTGAGGTAGCTATCCCCGTATTAGGGGAGCCCTGAATTACGGATCTAACACCTGCGGTCAGCGGCAAGACTGCGATTCTTTTCTACGCGGCTTTGCTAGTCTTGAGCCATGCGGAGTGCGCATGAAAGATATGAATTAAGTGTACATGTCAACATACATGAAAGCATTGTGTAGACACGTAAAACAAAACAAATCACAAACAGACACAAATTTTCTTCGTGTCGGAACATGCAAGTCTGTTTCACAGGAAGCGCTCAGCCTGTGATCTGCTGTGAGACGGTCCGAAGACAAAAACAAAACTGTACAAGAAGCTACTCTCCGCTGTTGGCAAGCGGTGGTTCTCGGCTGTTGGCAAGCGACCGCAAATGCGGAACATTGCAAAATATTTGGGGCTACAAGCCCATAGTGAAATAGTAACCGTAGAAACTCAATTCGTTCCTCCTTCTGAGCTCACCGGCCTGATGAAAGAATATGGACTGATCCGGTGTTTGCGGAATTAAGTCAAGCCACGATCCATCGTATTTTTGAATCCAACGCTGTCTGGGTACTTGATACCCTGGGACGTATTCTACATTAGAGGTACGAGGATTCACTCTATAGTAGGACGGCTGATCATAAGTGTAACCGTAATTACGGTATCCGGAAGAGCTGGAAGCTGTTCCGTGGTCAAGCCATTGCGATCCCGTCATGCGGGTTGGAGGCGCAGGAGGCTCAGGTACGTTAATCGGTCTTTTTCTGGTTGTGTGCCTCTGGTCGGCCTGCTCCGATCTCTCTCTCCACGGCGGTGGAGTCTTCGGTGGACCTGGCGGATCGGGTGGCGTTCTTGGCTGTTGTGAACCTGATGCTCGTCCGGCTGGCGGAACTGGAGGAGCCTTTACAGGCGGCCTGGCACTTGATGAGGATCTCGACGACTTCGGTACTGACGATTGTTTGAGAGACACCGGAGCTGCCTTATAGCGAACTGGCTTAGCAGTTTCGGTTGGACCCTGTGGCGGTGTTACAGGTGATCTTGCAGGTGCAGGAGGTGGCCGTGGTGTTTCTGCCCTTGAACGATAACTCCTGTTCCTGCTGACTGATCGCGATCGAGTCTGTCCAACATTCCGGTGTGAGTCGGTCCGCAAAGGCGGAACACTGTCTCTCCTTTCTTCTCGTTTGTCGAGATATCCTTGTGTTTTATGCATCCATTTTTCACGTCTTTTGTCTTCAGATTCCTTAGATCGGATGCGCATATTTTTCAAAGATTTTAGTTGGGTGTATGCAAGAAGTGGAGAGTGCCATGCACAGTCTTTCTCTGCCAAGCCAAGATCATATGGCAACAAAAGTTTTAACTGTTCAACATCGTTCAACATAACTTCGTCGGAAAAAGCTGATCCTGCAAATCCATCCGCAGAGGCGGAACTCTCTTTGGCACGTGCTTCCGTGACAGCGATCTGCTTACCGTAACATAGAGAAATTAAAAGCATTGAATCACAATCAGCATCTTCTCCTTGCATGCTTCGCATGTAATCAGCGGCAGTGGTCGAAGAAACTACGTTATACGTAATACGATTGATCGGACTGCGGTGAAGGTTGATCTGCTGAAGGAAACGTTCCAGGATATCAATCATGATGCATGTCCGGTAATCAGAATGGTCACCAGACTTAAAACTTCGCTGTGCGAAAAGGTTGCCGTCGCCGGACAAAAAGTCGCATTGGTGCTCGACGCAGCTGGCAATAAAACTAAGCCACTTCTGGCATGTCTCTTGATAGGCACCACTCCAAGCATATGAAGAGATGTGAAAAACCGCAACACGGCATTCACCCATCATAAGACGTCGTACGTCATGAGTATCAGCACCAAGGTTCACTTCGGTGACTTCCACGCCGGAAACGGCAAGATCATCGTCTCCGTCAATCTCGCAGATCGAGTGATCAAGAAAATCAAGCGTCGAAGCAAGTGGACGATCATGCTGAAAAATCCCGGATTCGGCATTTTTCTCGATGTCCGGTTTCGGAACACGAGCGCCAGAAGAAGGGTCAACGAATTCTCCTGACGTATTCATGCCATGGCAAAGGCGAAAAATAGCGCCATGCAAAATCCAGAAAGGCGAATCTTTATTGGCTGTTTCAATCTGATGATGACACAAAAGTTCAATAAACGAGCCGGCGTCATGTGAGCCACGGAGAAAAATAGCAACGGACTGTGATGGAATTGCCGGGTGGACTACCATGCCGATCATTCCATACTCTTCGGCAAGTTCTCGATGGACGGCAATTCCTCCGTATTCATCGGAAGCTTCACACAAGCACACAATATGGGCCGCATTGCGGAACACTAAATGTGGCAAGGCACGATGGTTAATATCAGTTCGGACCCATTTTGGAAATTTTTAACAACCTCCGATATACGGAATACGGTTGATGTGACCAAGGTTCAACGTCAAAATGCCAAGCTGATACGTGTCCTTCTGAAATTCATGGATGTTTTCCTTAGTGCGCTTGGCAACACCGAGGACTGCTCTTTTTCCAAGAAGGCACGATCTGAAGAGCTCCAATAAACGGAGAATCTCTCCTTCCTTAAGGTCACCGCCGTCAGGGTACTTGAAGAAAGCC
>CAMXCT020003581.1:0-60502 GCA_947184155.2 Cladocopium goreaui | reverse complement strand
AAGCTCAAGAAGTAGAGAGAAAAAGTAGAAGTTGCGTCCTTGATGATTTCTTCTTCCCATATCAAGGCCAAGGAACGCTATTAGCCCCCCCCGCACCCCACCCCCCATGTGTCTTGGCAAGCAAGGGAGAACACAGTGCATACATTTGGATACACGGTCCGTGAGGTCCGTGAGGTACCTTTTAGTAGCTGCTCATCCCAATGTTACCCTCTGGTAATTTAACATAGCTATGGAAAATCACCATTTTTAATGGGAAAATCCACTATAAATGGCCATTTTCAATAGCTATGTTAGTTTACCAGAGGGTAGGACCCAAGTTTTTTCGGAGATTGTTGGTCGCTCGCCCAGCACCATCTTGTGGATCCCAGGATATTGCCCGATCTCTTTGCGACAAAAAAAACCATCCAAGATCTTAAATAAAGATGAATTGACGTTTAAAAAAAAACTTTGGATAAGCAGATCTTTATCTGGTTGGTGGTTTCAACTCCTCTCAAAAATATGAAAGTCAGTTGGGATGATTATTCCCAACATCTGGAAAAATAAAAGACATGTTCCAAACCACCAACCAGTCATGTTTCCCCATACGGGTCATATGGATTTGTCAGAAATGGTGCTAGCTGGTATCCCTAAATCTACTGGTTGATCATGATGGTCCCTAGTAAGAAACTCATATCTTGGGGATGGGAGTCTTCATTTTTAGGGCACACCGGTATCATATAATATTGTTGGGTGTAATATCTATATTATCAATACATATATAATATATTTATATTTATATCAATATATGTTCCATTTTAGCCACAATAAAAAGATTAAAAAGAAATCAGAATAAATATATCCCAACATGTCCATAATTTCCAATTCAAACATAACAATGCCACAACTTCCCGCAATATATATCCCACACGAATCGATCTTTTAGGATCACATCCCCTGTGAAAAAAAATGCGATTTCATCACATCCAAAAATCCCATCAGTAAATTGAAATGATGATGTTGATGGGATTTTTCCATGTACCCAACCTGGTTATGACATTCACAGTTTGCCATGGTTTTTCGATGGCCCTAATCGAAATAGATGGTGAACAACTGGGTTTACCTAGCTATATAGCATGGTGATTTTCCATGGCGAACTGTTAAATAACCAGAGGGTACAAGTAATAACATTGTTCTAAATGTTAAGAATCCCTAAGAATCCCTGCGTGCCGAAGGGCGTTCTGCTGTTTTCAGATCATACCAAATGACAAATCATGTAGTAATTCATTCCAGTGGTCGTGTCACCTCTGCCGCACACACCGAGGTGAGACAACTCTCAGTGCTATAACTGGTGGGATTTTGCCCCATGATTTCAATGTGAATCATCACAATCCCATCAAAATCACCATCCATTTTTGGGATAGTTGACATGGGAAAAGTATATATGTCAAATCCCACAATTTCCATGTCATGTCCCAGAATTGAATGGGATCGTTGACATTTTCCCATCCAAAATCCATCAAAATCCATCAAAATCCCGGCCTCTTCAGCCAGGCAGCCTCCAAAGAGCCGAACCCAGAAACTCTCGTTTTCGGCGCGGGGGTTCGCCTGGCCGACAAAATTTCGCCGTGGTTTCCACGCAGAGCACTGGGAGAAACCCATGGGAAAAATCGAGGAAAACCATGGGAAAACCCATGAAGCCCCAAGCAAAAGCGTGAGAAACCTGGCAGATTGCATGGACAATTCATGAAACCTTTGGAGAATTCGAGGTTGGACATAGAATGATGAGGATTGAACCAAGAAATATTCAGCTCAAATGTTTGATGGAGAATTACGGCAATTTGATGAAAACGAAACATGTGATTCGAGTGGGTCCCACTAAGTGGGATGATCCAACTGTAGATTGGGTCCATGGTTACGAACTGAGTCCTTTAACCACTTGTAACTGGGATATTTAAGCTGGGTTAGTTTGTATTTGTATGTATCAATACTTAATCTATCATTAAGATAGCATCAGATGCATTCACGTGACAGTTGAACATATGCACCAAGCCTGCCCATAACACTACACGTAAAATATATATGTCGATGGCCACCAGGCCAAAATTTGGGTATCACTACAGTTGGGGATGGAACAGAAACATAAGCCACAAAATTTGGGTAAACTGAGAAGTCGCCACACAAGAATGTGGGATTCAAATTGGCTACAGATGTTCAACATTCTTTGGGGATCATGTTGGGATCATGAGGAGAAATTGGGAATCATGTTCTGCCTGTCATGGTCATGTCAGTGATGTCTATTACTAAGTCTATTACTCTCCACAAGTCTTCTGCAAGGTAACCCTTCAATACCATATTATAATACATATGCACTCTCCTCAGCATTTTGGACATGTATTTTTGGGGGGTTCCCACCGATGTTCGATGTTTTCTGATTGAAAAGTCGCTTTCACTAATATTTCCAAAGAGTGGTGGAAAAAACCAACCAATCTAAAACAGCAAGTCTTCTGAATGGAACTCCGGTGATCCCTTGGTCATGTCATCTCGACCTGCTCACCATCAACGATGCGATATCTGCTGTCCAACAGTACTTCGATGGCCTAAAAGGCGGGGATGGGATGATGCCGGCCTAGACGTGTCCCATCAAAATCATTCGGATTTTGATGCTACCCCAATTGGGGAGTTAACATGAGTTAACCATGAAAAACCGGGAGTTGACATGATTGTATCATGAAGGCCGGGATTTCACCCATCATCCCTTAGGACAATCAATTGCATCAAGAACAAGGAGTCAATCAATATCAAGCAATTGATAAGAACGAAAAATCGCATGCGTCTGAAAATGGGAGATACACTGGGATAACCCCCAATTTTTGGTCATCTGAAAAAAAGGAAAATCAGATAACATCTTTTCCCAAAAATCCAATGCCAAAGGGATAAAACTGATCGGGCCACTCTATGTGCCCCATTTCTCGGGATCTAACCTTGCCGCAAGGGCATTGAATGGGCTTGGTATCCCTACCATTCGACAAGACAAACCGACTAAAACTCCATGTTTATCTTGTCTCATACCCCCCAAGTTTTGTAGGTTAGGTATAGGTGTCTCTATTATTTATATATATATATACAAATATTTTTTGCATACGTATGTATATATATATATAATCATATATTTATATATGTATGTAGTATATATAATCATATGTTCATATGTATATATAATTGTATGTTTATATGTATATAATGTTAACATCCAGTTAGTAAACCCGCCACAAAAAAGTAGGCCAAATCCTGGGACATAGTATATAGTTAGACCCCACCACAATAAAGTGCGCCAACCGATTCTGGGTGTGTGTGTTTTTTCGGTTGTTCTTTGTTTATCACTGGCTTGGTTCCAGGGAGCATTTGCAGGAAACCATGTTTTTCCACAGAAATAATCGCCGGTTGGTGGTATACCTACCCTCTGAAAAATGATGGAGTTCGTCAGTTGGGATGATGACATTTCCAATAGATGGAAAAAATCAAGCCATGTTCCAGTCACCACCAATCAGATAGGGTGGGTCCTTCCAGCCTCGTCCAGTTGCAGGTCCGAGATCTCTGGGGCCTGCGTTTGGGACCCAACTAAAAAGGCCATGACTGGGGGAACCAACAGAGACTTGGACATGTGAACCATATCGAAAGATGTGAGTTGTGGGTCAGTGTTTCGATACGGAGCGCGGGTGCGAGAAGGATGAGATTGGGATCGAAACCTGGAAAAAATATGGTCTTACTCAACAATCAGTGCGGGTCAAATTGGGTCAACAGCCACCAATTGGTCCCACTCATCCCAACTTTGAGTTGGTCATGCGGTAGGGATGAAAAACAAGACTGCTAAAACCGCCACATGGCCAGCAATGCGCCTTTCTGAAAGTTCAGGGCACAAGATGAATGGAACTGAATGGAAAAGATTGGGAAAAATTTTGATGTCTATCGTTACCCTCTGGTAAACTAACATAGCTATGGAAAATCACCATTTTTAATGGGAAAACTCACTATAAATGGCCATTTTCAATAGCTGCGTTAAATTACCAGAGGGTATACCCCATGAAATCCCATTAAATCCCATTAAACCACCATTTTCCTATGGTTTTCCTATGGTTTTCCTATGGAATATCAATGCCATGATGGACCTTGGATATCGTTGGATGAGCCATCCCAGTTGGCTGAGAATGCCCCGTGTCATGACGCTTGGTATTCTTGCGTGTATGGAACCCAGTGAAACTAGATCGTAAGAAAGACACTTGCTAACCATGAAATGGGGGGTCGAAAATTATACTGTATATATAATGTAATATAATATAATATTATATAATATATTATATTATTATATTATATTATATTATATATTATATTATATTATATTATATATTATATTATATTATATATAGTATATTAATATATAGTATTATATTATATATAGTATATAATATATAGTATATAATGTATAGTATATAAAATATAATATATATATGATATAATATATAATATATCATATATAATATAAAATATATCATATATCATATATAATATATAAGATATAATATATAATATATAATAAATAACATATAATATCTAATATATAATATCTAATATAATATATATATAATATAGTATATAATATATAGTAAATAAAATATGATATATAAAATATTCAATATAATATATAATATATAATATTTAATATATAATATATAATATATAATATTTAATATATAATATATAATATATAATATATAAGTTATAAATTATAATATTGTATCTAATATCTAAAATCTAATATATAATATCTAATATCTAATATATCATAATATTTAATATATAATATATAATATTTAATATATAATATATAATATATAAGTTATAAATTATAATATTGTATCTAATATCTAAAATCTAATATATAATATCTAATATCTAATATATCATATATAATATTTAATATCTAATGTATCTAATATATAATATATAATATATAAAATATAAAATATATTATCTAATATCTAGTATATAATATCTAATATCTAATATATAATATATAATATATAAGCTATGATATATAATATATAATATATAACATATAATATATAATATATAATATATAATATATAATATATAATATATAATATATAATATAATGTTTAATATATAATATATAATATATAATATAATGTTTAATATATAATATTTAATATATAATATATAATAAATATAATATCTAATATATAATATATAATATTCAATATTTAATATATAATATATAATATTTAATATATAATATATAATAAATAATATATAATATATAATATCTTCTATAAAATATATAATATATAATATATAATATAGAATATATAATTTACAGTAACATATAGTTCGGTCCCGCATATGCGGTTCTCAGGGGGATGGCCATGCAACAATGGGGCAATCTGCTACCCCTTGCCCAGGAAATCTTGGAAATTCATGGCGACCGCAAATGAAGATTGTTTCCTCACTACTTTAAGTTTAGTTGAATATTCACATCGATATTACAGTAATATTCACATGGTAATTTTATTTTGAAATGGTCAAATTTACAAAAAAATGGACAGAAATCAAACCAAAATCTGCCCTGGAAAGAAATTTGTAACCAATGACTATCCAGGTATATATATATATGTAAATATACAAATGAATCTTGACGACCAACAAGCCAAAGCTCATCCCGGTACAGTACGATTATCCTGCTCCCGTTGTACACCCGATAGTCCCCCAGAAACACCTTGGTTGAGTGATCTAAATTGTCTCAGATACCCTGCCGATGACAATTGTTGGCATGTACATATTCCCCTTTGTGGCTCGACTCTCGCATGAACTCAAAGTTCCATAGTAAAACTGTTTCGGACTCTGGTGGTGGGAACAGCGTACCTGAAGATGAGGTGAGGCAAAGTGACTGGCTTCCCATTTGTAGCAAAAATACATAGCCTCCAAATGTATTTTGCCCCAGTTGGTATCTATTCCTACCTGGCTTGTATAGATTCTCCCAGATGTAGCAAAAAATGAAGCCAGTAACCCGCTGGTTTTGTCTTAAAATATGATTGATATTGGTTCATCATTTTCCCTAAAGTAACAAGTGGAGCCCCATTTTTCGAGACACCCAACTATCATATTCTTGGCTCTGTATGTATATTATATATGTATCTCCCATTATAGTACCCTCTAGTAATTTAACGTAGCTATTGAAAATGGCCATTAATAGTGGATTTTCCCATTAAAAATGGTGATTGTCCATAGTTACGTTAGTTTACCAGAGGGTATCGCCATTTTGTTTACAGTAACATCCCATATTTGTTGCCTAAATCCCCCAGTCATCTACACCCTGCCGGCCCTACCGCCTCCGCGTCGTCCAAGGTGTCAAGATCGGAGTCATCGCAAGGGTCATCACACTGCGCCGGCGTGGGTGGTAGAATCTAGATCTACATGGGGGTTTCCATAAATTTTGGTACCCCTAAATGTATGGTTTATAATAAGGGAAAAATTAGGGGGACCCCCATTTATGGAAACCAAATGAAACCCCCACATAGAGTACAACACGCGCAATTGATCCCGGGGTTGTATGATTGGGTGAAACCGCATTGCAACATTACCGCTTCAGTTGCGCAATGCAGAATTACTGAATTCGTAGTCTTGCTGCTTGAGCGCGTGTGCAAGGTCCCGGCTTTCGCAAAGTTATTAAACAGCACAAATTTGAGTCATGACGATCCGGTAGATCCTATTCTTCCACCCCTTCAAAATCTAACAGACTGGAACACCATCTTTCAACCCCACTTTTGGAGGTGCCATGTCACCTTGAACCTTCCCCAGCCTTCATCCTGTTGGCCTCAACCAACACAATTGAGGCACTATCTCATCCATTGATCCATTCCAAGGGCCACAAATGGTGCCTTGTAATCCATCTTCAGTTTGTACTCTCCCGCCCTTGGTAAGCAGGGATGATGGTTCGCCAGTTCTCGAAAACTGCGATCACTTGTGCATAATGATGTTGTTTTGGGAAGACGAGGCTCGGTTCTGTATATTATTCTTTGTCAAGAGGGGTACCCCTCTTGCTTAACCAACCAACCAACCAACCAACCAACCAACCCGGAAAAGGACATCGACCTGTGGGGAAATGATCGACCGGAGGCCAAGTTCTGATCAAACTGAATCGGGTAGTTACTAAAAACCACCCCTCACAACTTCCACAAGCAAGAAAATAAAAATTGTTAGCACCACCAATTGAAAGTGTTTGGGAAGCCGAATAGAAAAAGAACCTTGAACCTTCCTCGGAAACCATTAAACTACCTCCTGGCATATATTGGTATGCATCTCAAAAGATTGGAGCTGGAGAGCGTTTAAAAAAAATAGCACTCTGGAACTTACATCGGGAAGGTTCAAGCTGGTACCATGCTGGTTGCTTCTTCTCTAGGAACTGGCCCACATTGCCACATGCGATAAGCACCTCGCCTGTCCCTTGACTGAGAGTTGTAAGCTGAAAAAAAACGATCAGCCCAGTTCCGATTTTGGACCCTACCTGCCAAGAGGAGACAATTGTTTGTTTGTTTTTTTGCTTGTTTGTTTGTTTGTTTTCCCGGACAGAACACAAAGGCTCATTTCATCCAGGAACACAAACAAATATATGGTTATGCTTTTCCCACAAGTACCCACCACGTCTTCACAGTGGTGAAGTTGCTACAGAGATCTAAAACAGTCCTAGCTATCCCTAGCTTCAGAATGGCCAGGTCCTTCTATCCTTTCGACAAGGGCAGTTCGCCCTTCTACAAGTTGACAACTTGTCCAGAAAATGGGGTAACCCCAAATAGCCGCTGAAAATAGGTAAAATGATGATAAACCACGTGACTTTGGTGAAACAAGCTTACAACCGAAACCATAAGGTTGGTGTTTAGTGCTTCTCATCTGTTCCACGTTTTTCCCCGAAGAACCATTTTAAAAAAAGAAAGGTTGGAAATAGGGGCCCAGTATTACCACATTTGTGGAAATGCAGCATTTGTTTTTCTCTATTATGTTCGAATCTATGCTCATAGACCTTCACTTACACAATGTTCCTTAATATCATGGAAACATTAACACATATCACCGAAAAAAACACATTGCGAAGCACTTAAGCCAGAATACTTGACGGCTTTCTTGTTCCTTCTTCAGGATATGTAATGGCAAGATATCCGAGCCCCAAAGATCCTCCGGAGATGCCCAAATGTAATACATAGCTTCTAGAGGGAGGGGGGTCGAAAAACAAAAGACAATATATATATATAATATATATATAGTATATATATATATATGTTTTTTTCTAAGTTTCTTTTTTTTAAGGGATCTCTCTGGGAATCTCTGGGAATCTCTGGGGATCTGGGGATCTCGAACGGAATCTCCGGAGATCTGATCTTTGGGGATCTCTACAGATATCTGTGAGTCACACTAAGAAAAAAAGAATAAAGGAACAGGAAAATCACCGTTGCCCTTACATATCCTGAAGAAGGAACAAGAGAGATTTTAATGAGGACAACAGATATGCATAACAAGGTCTGATGGTTACGTCCATTGATTATTTGCCCATATGCCTCAGAAGAATAGTCCACTATTTTCCTGTTGGGAAGAAGGCTTTAGCATAAGCTTTTGCTCTGAACCCGTTTCACTTTGTATTATAGGTTTGCTCCTAGCCATGGTTGAATATATATATAGGTATATCCTTGAATATATCTTGTGTTCTGATCGCTCTATTTCAACTACAGGCTACCGCTATTTAGGCTAAACACATTTTTTGATCAGAACATTCATTCATAATTTTTGCTAGCATGATAACCGATACAAACTGACCATTCTGCAAGGGTATCCCTAATGATAGTTATATGCAATTCTAAAAGTATGATGACGTGTAATGTCCAGATATGTGCTTTGCCTGTATTGCTTGCATTTGACAAAGCAAACAAAATAACATCTATAGAAAAAAAACACAAAAACATAAGACTATTAATATGAACAACACAAACCGTCAAAAAACAGCTAAATTACGTGGAAAAATTGGGCCCTCATTTCCAACCACTCTCTAAAAATATGAAGAGTATGGCGACCCAATTCGTCCAGAGGCCCCAAACTTTTCCTTCTCTTTGAAAACGCCACGGAGGGAAAGCTTCGGCACCATCTGAGTCGCAAAGAAGGTGGCGGAGGGGCATCTGCCAAACGAATTTTCAGCATGGGATGGAAAAACAGAACAGAACCGTTTGGAGAAACCACATTGATTTGCTGTGGAATGCGGAGTATAAATCATGAGTCTCTAATGTCGGCCTCATAATCATCCAGCAGGTCGATATCAAGTGTGATTTGGGATGTCGGCCTCTCAAAAGGATAGCTTTGCAAGTTTGGGTTTGGCTTGGGAAAGTCAAAAATTAAGCCCACCAGTGTATGATATGACTGATATCACATTGATTTTGAGTAATCCCGAAAAACATCGAAAATTCGTGGGACTTCGCCATCCAACATAGTCTGGGGGTTGCAAAATGTTATATCTCAACCAGTAAGGTCCAAGTTTGTTCTCCTCAAACCTTAGCTTCCCGACGGGACGTGGCCGCCTAAGAGGCCGCAGGGATTGCGCACGGTGCGAACTGGAAAATTCCGGGAAAAAAAAACACATACTATGGGCCGGAGTGTCCTGAGGTTGATTTGGCTTTGCCATGCTTTCCCCAAAAGGAAGGATGATCATCAGCCATCAGCCTAGAGATTTTGGACGAACTGGGTGACCACGGCAGACGTCCCGAATGAATTTTGGGGCACCCTGCGGAACACATGGCGCCGCCAACGCCCTGGGTCTCAGTGAAGTTAGGATCTGGATCGTATGGGATATAATTAATATGGGATATAATAGGTATAATAGGTATTATCAAGGATGTCATATGGGATATAATATAGGATATTATAGCTATATAACAAGGATATCATTGAACCATACTTAACCAGCAATATGAATTGGAGTTTTTTTTGACGATTCACCAAGCTGAAATAAGGCCCGCTTCCTTCCAATGATCCACCATACTAACTATCATTTCCAGTGACGTCGTGGTGAGGTCGTTACAATCTATCTAAATTAAATGTTAGTTACTGGTCGAACAGAAATGTGTTGTACTGTATGTTTAATATTGTTTCATGGGAATTAAACCAAAAACAATGGGGAGCCTTGGGAAGTGAATTTGATTTCATCACAATGTCGATCTTACCAGCAGAAATGTGGATTTAACATGATTTAACCGATGATACTGGGGATTTAACAGTTGCGATCAATGGCCAGTTACTGCTTTACAACCACATCTAAATACTGTAAGATGATGTAAAATATGTAAATGGGTGCATTATCACCCAATTGTCTGGGATCCATTGTGAGCAACATCGGTAACTGGGTGGAACTGGCAACCATGGATCAAAACTGTAGTTGGGATCACACAAGGGAAGGCATGCTTTTCTTAGGTCCAGCTTAAATTGCCAGTGTGTAAGCTACAACGACTCCCCAAAGAAAAGATAAGTCAAATAGCAAGTCAACCACAATAACCATCCAAATGGCAACCAAATCCCATTTCTATTTTTTCAGACCCCAAAAAAATACTCCAACCTTTGGTTTCCCCCAATGACAATACAATGGGAGAAGACATCCCAAAATGTTTTTGTCCAAAAGGGGAATCTAAGTAGTGAAAATGATGGTTTGAATTGTTCAAACCAATAGGTTTTTGGTTGTTTTCCCAACCTACGATAGTATGAGTCTTGTTATCACAATGCAACAAATATTACTTACTATCAACTACTGTACATTCTATAGTATACATATATATATATAATGTGGGCAAAACAATGATAAACCATCCCCCAGATCACCATAAATAGGTGGTATAACTCATTCCCAGTCATGGGTGGTTTATTCTTCTCCCTCGCCCCGCCACGCACCACGCACCTCGCAAGAGGCGGCACCTCAACGACTGAAGCACCACATTTCTACTGGGTCAACCTATACCCTCCGGTAAACTAACAGTTTGCTAATGAAAATGGCCATTTATAGTTGATTTTCCCATTGAAAATGGTGATTTTCCATAGTTATGTAAACGTTTACCAGAGGGCGGTATTTCTAATCATAAGATATCATCACTGGAATCAAAGTGGTTGACTTATAACTTAAGCTTCACTTGGCTGACTTGGGTGGTAAAAATGAAACTGACCAAGTTAGATTAGTCAACTGAATCAGAGTCATAACTGCTGGTGTGATGAAAACTGGTCAAAACATAACTGTGTAACCACCTGTTTGAAATAGTTAGATCTGGTTTTCCTTTCACCGCCAGGTAAAAACAAAATCCCGATTCTTGGTTTATTGTCTTATGATATCTTATGATCATAAATGGTGCTTAATGGTGCTTATTTACCCATAGGTCTTGGGATGAGATATTTATCCTGCTGGAGTTGTAATGACGAATGTAAGGAATTTCCTATGATGCTTTGGAGAAAATCACTGTTTGAGAAAATTGGATAACTTTTAGTGGCATTCAGTGACCTTGACCTATCTTTTTGCAGGAATAAATTTGAAATCGAATTGTATGGCCACACCCCATCCAGTAGTACGGATGGGGGGGTTGATGGATCCTTCTGTTAGCAGGACAAGTAGGAACCAAATTCTGTACCATCTAGCTCATCTAGACATGCTCATCAAATAATTTGTCCCACTTGCTGGTATCCGATTTCATGCTGTGTTCACACAAAGAATGTGGGTTTGTTGGAACACTTCGGAAAAAACCTTCCACGGGATTCTCATCATGCCCATTAAAATTGCAACGTTGGTCGAATCCTCCATGTTCCCCATGAAATACGCCCATCAGAATCCCATGAAGTCGTCCCATTCAAATACACCAAGAAGCCAGTCAAACACCATTTGTCAACACCATTTGTCAACACCATGGCCCGCACCTCTTCCTCTTCTACTCCACCTGGAAGACGTCCTGCCGACCAGCAGAAATATGTGTATGTATATATATATATCATATAATATCATATTTATACATCCATCCAAATACATATACATATAATGTATATATATATATTATCATTATTATTATTATCATTATTAGTCATTATTATTGTTATATAATCATTATTATTACTGTTATCATTACTATCATTATTGTTGTTATTGTTATTATTATTGTATATGTATTCTATATTCTATGTATATTACAAATTATATAAATTAAATATCATTTCATATTGTCTCATATTATATCATGTTATATCATATTATATCATATTATATGATGTTATATCATATTATATCATGTCATATCATATCGTATGGTGTCATATTATATTATATCATATTATATTATATTGTATTGTATTATATTATATCATAGTACGCCATATTGTATTGTATTATATATATACTATACATGTGGCTATCTGTGGCTATTGCGACCCAAAAGCAGGTTAGCAAGGGACTCGCAGTGTTTAACATGCCAATTTGGGTGTCAATAATTTTCAGACAATCCCATGTTTATTGAGGGCTATGCTGTAAAGACCTTTGACCTAGACTCGTATTGTAGGAAAAAACCATTCATCCATGTCTCAAACATCACTCAATCGGGATGAATCATCCCGTTGAAAAAAAATTACTTTACTTCGTGTGATCCCCACCATGACATTTATACATTTTCTTACTGGCAAATCTTCTGGCATTCTATCTGACATATCTTCTGACATTCTATTTGGCATTCTATCTGGCATATCTTCTGGCATATGATCTGGCATATCTTCTGGCATATCTTCTGGCATTCTATCTGGCAAATTTTCTGGCATTCTATCTGGCATATCTTCTGGCACTCTATCTGACATATCTTCTGGCATTCAATCTGGCATTCTATCTGGCATATCTTCTGGCATATATTTTGACATATCTTCTGGCATTCTATCTGACATATCTTCTGGCATATATTCTGACATATCTTCTGGCATATCTTCTGGCATATCTTCTGGCATATCTTCTGACATATCTATCTGGGATATCTTCTGGCATATTTTCTGGCATTCTATCTGGCAAATCTTCTGGCATTCTATCTGGCATTCTATCTGGCATATCTTCTGGCATATTATCTGGCATTCTATCTGGCATATCTTCTGGCATATCTTCTGGCATATCTTCTGGCATATTTTCTGACATTCTTTCTAACTTTCTTCTGCACATTCTTTGTCCCATATCTTCCTACATGAGGTCCGGCAGGGAACACTTGGCGTGGATACTCGCGGTTGAGGTCCGGCAGGGAACACTGGGCGTGGATGGTCGTGGTTGAGGTCCGGCAGGGAACACTGGGCGCGGATGGTCGCGGTTGAGGTCCGGCAGGGAACACTGGGCGCGGATGGTCGTGGTTGAGGTCCGGCAGGGAACAACACTGGGCGTGGATGGTCGTGGTTGAGGTCCGGCAGGGAACACTGGGCGTGGATGGTCGTGGTTGAGGTCCGGCAGAGAACACTGTGGATCGCGGGTCGCAGTTGAGCAAGGACGACGAGGACGACGAGGACGACGAGGAGGACGAGGAGGAGGAGGAGAGGAGGACGAGGCAGGAGGAGGCGGAGGAGGAGGAGGAGAAGGAGGAGAAGGAGGAGGAGGAGGCAACTGACATAAAATCTAACAACCCTCACCTGGCAGGTGGGGAACAAACTGAAAAATGTGAAAGCGACATGTCTCGTCCTTTTCCACATCTTTCTTGCTGACAAATTAGATTTGGGATGGATGTATATTACCCATTGTACCTCTGCCTAGCCACGCTGCATAAAGTTGGCAATATACTGGGGAGAACCAGAATAGAAACGGGCAGCAAGCGATCTTCAACCAGAAATCATCCCACATGCCTTGAACTGGTGAAGCGGCCGGCGCAGGAGCCCTTAGAACAGGTCGCCTTCAAACAGGTCCCCGAGACGGGGCGACACTTGGGTGCGATTTTGAGCCCTGAATTGGCAAAAAAATGACCAGATGGTTTTCTCTATAATTAGTTTTCTGGAATCCGTTTCATCTGGAATGAAATAAGGATTGAACATGGATTGAACCAACGAAAGGTCGGGAATTGGGTAATAACAATGGTGATTTGAGAACTTTCCTAGCATTTGCTGAAAGTGCTTTTTTGCAGGAAACCTCCATCCTTGCTGGCAAAAATAAGTAACAAACACATAGGTCAACCGTCAACCTAATGAAACTTGGAGTGTTGATCATCACAAAATGCTACGCAAAAACTTGGTAAAACCAAAGGATGGCCATTGTCATTGTCCCTTTGAGAGTATATACTCAGGCAAGCCTCCTTAATAGGGGTATGCGTGCCAGTGCCACAGATCTTTGCAATGTGGTTTCGACCTTTGATATGGTTTGCTTTGCCATCTATGGCACCGCAAACACAAACTATACACAGTATACTGTATAGCAATATATATATATATATATAATCTCTGTTTGACTCCAACCTCATGTGCAAAATGGGAAGATTACCTGTTGCAAATACAAAACAAAAATCGATTGCAAGACTAAAACTGGTGCAATCGCTCATACATCAACGATGAACTACAATAGCGTCATATCATAGTTAAATCATACATGGGTTTGTCCAAAGATTACAGGTTAAACCAAATATATGGTGAATAATCTTATATAATACAATCCCCTTGGTTTGTTGGGCAGACCATTTCCAAACAACTAATATGACATAATCACCCACTGGGTGGTTCATCCATTTGTCGTGGTAGGGACCCAAACGTTGCCCTACCAGGGACTCATCCAAAAGCCAGTGTCTGGTTCATGATGATGATGATGATGATGATGATGAGGACGATGACGATGACGATTCCAGAAATGGTTTTAGAGGACATGTACAGGAACCTCCCATATTTGGGTATATTTGGTTGGTAAAACAATGTTTTCCTGTATATACGTGTATGTACGTATATATGTTCCCGTAAATAAATCCATTCAGGAAAAAAAACAAAATCAAACTACCAAAGAATGATACATTATTACCTCCTGGAGAAAAAGAACGTACATATAAATATATATGTGTATATGTAATCATGTGTATATATATGTATATATATATATGTATATATATATATATACATATTTGGACAACTAAAAGTAAATTCTTTTTTGGCCAATCCCAAGTCTCTCGTCGCCTGAAGGCCGACAAAACGGACAAAGGCCGTATGGAGGAGTGATTCACCTGGTCAATGGTCAGTGCATAAGGAGAAACCAAACCATCGGTTGTCTACAAATTTTGATTGATTTTGGATCAAAACATTAGTAATTTTGGAGGATCAAGAACCCCCACATCTGTGGGTCCTTTTTTTGGGGTACCAATGTGTCATTTTTTTGTTAGATCATCCATTTTGGGGCCAATCTTTGAATATTTTGCGAAAATTAAAAAAATGCCGCTAAGAATCAAATTCCTACAGAAGCAGTGACCAAGAGTTAAGTAATTACAGTCATAGGAAGTTCTTGGAAATTGTGGAAGTCAACTGTTTTTTACGCCCCATTCATGGCAAACCTGTACTAAAAGAAGAAGGCGTTGTACAAAGTTTGAATAATATAAAACAAACTGCGATGATAAAAATGGCCCATTGGCATCAAGCAATCCGGAAAGCCCAGGCGTGACATACCATATATGTAAATAAAACAAATATTTACATACACACATACATATATACACATATAAATATATAGGTAAATAAATAAATAAATAAATATACATATATATGTACAAATATGCATACAAATATGTATATATATATATACATATGTATATATATATACATATATATATACATATGTATATATACATATATATATACATATAGATATATATATATATACATATTGATATATATATATATACATGCATATAGATACATATATATATACATAGATATACATATAGATATATATATATACACATATAGATATAATATATATATACATATAGATATATATATATATACATATATATATATACACACATAGATATATATATATATACATATAGATATATATATATATATATAGGTTCTTCTTCGTCGTCCCAATTCATTGAATGGTCTTCATCTTCCCCATTGAATGTAAGTTGAATAAAAAGTTGACTGGAACCAACCACGTTGCACGAATACATAAAATATATATAATATATAGATTTATGTTTGTAAGACATACAATTATAAACTTATATAATTACATGTTTATAATATGTGTCTATTACTTGTATGTACATTAGTATATGCATCCTGAAGTAGATAGAATGTACAGTAAATGAAAATAACCTTGGACCAAATGAGACAGCCGGTTTTCGCATCCCGCACCGCATCTGTCATCAAGGACGTAGTGATCCGAAAAGCGCCATGACCTACTTGGAGGACCTGGATGTTTGGAGCAATGTTCCAGGGAAGCCCAATGTCTGTCCTGGAAAAACCTTGATACCTCAAGGTCAGTCTTCTTGAAAAGCTGACGGCTGCTTGGTTGCTTGCCCCAGTTTTTTTTACCAGAGATATGAATATGTGAATCTCTACACTCACATGAAGTGTCAGTGTGTGGTACAGTTCAGTACAGGATGATGGGTCTGGTTGCAGCTTAGGCTTCAGGACGTCCCAACTTCTGGCAGAATCCTCTAGCTTCTCGGTGTATCCTGGGTGTAACTAGGACGGTTTGATCACATATGTTGAGATTTTAGATGTCCTATTTTGTTGTGCAAAAAAGGTGAGATAAACAAGGGTTTTTCACCAACAAGAATAGAACAGATTTGAAGAAAAGATCAAAAACTAGTGTCTTGCATAGGAAGGATCAACTGTGTTTGTTGTCCTATCGAGCCCATGTATGGTGGACAGCGTCGCAAGGCCGCAAGGCATGCAGGATTTGACCGGGGATTGTCCTGAAAAAGTGATGGGGAGTGTGGGAAAGCCCCAATTTCAAGCGGTGCATCCCTGCATAAATGGTATTTTCTAGACCCATTCGTCCTGCATAAATGGGATCCACGGTCAGAAAGACCGGGCCATTTGATGTATGCTGAAGCAACTAAAAGCTCGTAGGCGGCAGGTGCCAATCTTGTCATATTCTCATTTGATATGATTATCTTATATTATATAGATTTATATAGTTTTTTGATGTTTTTGCAGACTGGAACTCACAGTCACAGTCATTCAAAAAGAATAGAAGATTATAAGAGTTTGGAAGCTCGTCCGGCTATCCCAAGCTGTAGAAATCCCAGCTGGGCTCCTCAAACCTGCGATTATAGTTCCAACCTTCAACCCTATGATTTCTCTTTATTTTTAGAGCTAACATGATCATACACACGCAAATCCAAGCGCAACGCGTTTTTCTTGGATGTAGATCTCTCGACCGTTGCTAGCTGGCGGAGATCGAAGTTCAATATGCTAGGAGTTCATGGATTTGTGATCGATTTCTAATTTCTAGGGAAAGCAGATCGATTTTGGGATGCCTCCTGGCATCCTCAGTTTTTCCACATCCGGACTCAACTTGAATGACTCGCAACGATTCGAGCCCTCCGCCAATCTAAGTGAAACGCCCTAGCTGCTCATCGCTTGGCCGAGATTCGGGATTCCCAATTCGCGTCCAGTGTCCCATGATGTCCGCCCCATGATGTCCCATGGTTCAGAAAATGATGTTCTGATGTCCAATCACTGGATTGGTTTTGTTGGGGAAAATCTACACCGGAAACCCATGGGTTTAGAAAACCATCAAATAAATATAGGGCTTTCCGGTTTCAATTTTCCCATCAATCCAATTCTGAGTCAAAAATCCAGTTGAGGGCTATCCCCAGTGCCATATGATCATTTGATCCTGGAACCGGCCCCGAAATGGACCGATGTGTCGGCTCTTCTCATAGATGGATCACCGGGTATTGGCCCGGGGGACACGGAGGCAGCAGGCGCCTTGGTTTTCACAGAAACCAAGATTTCTGCAGCGGGGTATTCCTCCCCCAAAAGATGATTCTAGATGATTCTAGATGAATAGCTATTGATCAAGCCTCATTTCAAACCAACCCTGCAAGGTTTCGGTCCATGTTTCAACCCAAACCTACCCCGGTCCAAGGGGTGGAGAAGGAAACGAATGATGAATGTCTAATGCTTCACTCAAGAGTTGAGGTCTGCTCCCCTGCTGTATGACAAGCTCAGGCTTGAGGTACACTCAATTGGGCGTTTCTGTACACAAAATTGGGCTTGATTCAGACCATAAACCCTCAAAGTTTTAGATATACGGCCATCCAATCTCTTGAACCAAACGTTAGATAGTCCAACACATTGGAGACTCGCAAACAAACCCATGATGTTCCAAGAAAAAGCTACATATACCCTCTGGGAGTCATTTCCATAGCTATGGAAAATGGATGAAAATGGCCTGCGGTGTTCTTTTGATTGATCATGATTTGCCTATGAAAAGTGGTGCTTTTCCATAGCTGCCATTATGTATCATAGCTATGTAATAGCTATGTCAGATTCCCAGTGACTCCTGAACTGGTGAACCCTCTGGCACCACCCCTTGGGCTGCGACAGCAGCACCAAGCGAATAAGAAGGACAAAAGGACTATCAGCACCTGAGCATCGCGGCCAAAATGGGAACTTGTTTTTTGCCGGAAATTTATATATATATATATATGTATGTATATATATATGAGCCCAAGAAACGGATGGATGATCTATACTTTGATCCTAAAATGGAGCAATGACTGCATATTGGTGCCGGGTGATCCATGATATCCATGACTTGTCAAGCTGCATCCCAGTTCCACTCAACTCCAGGCACCAGGCTTCCCTGCCCAGTTCAGTAAGCCCCAACCGATGGGGAAGCGATAATCGAAGGTGATGATCTTGTTGGCTGGGCTGCACCTCAGTGCCGAACTCAGATCTGTAAGGGAAAAGTTCAAGGAAATTGGATGGGATATGATGGGATGTTGGGATCAGCTGACAGCAAAACTGCTGGTGATGAAACGCGTGTCTTGACCGAAGCAGTGAACAAAATAAAACTAACCGTTTAAGATCTTCTGATCCAGCTTCGGGGATGCTGAAAAGCACATCCAAAAATCTGTGAGTAATCTGCCAGGTACCAAAATCATCCGAAACCTGTAATACGAATGCGTGGTGGAAATCAACATGTCGTTTATTAATGCAGGCCAATGTCATTCCATTCCGATACTCACCCCAAGCAGGGATGTTCTCTGAAAATCCAACCACCAACAACCAGCGAAAGATCGGCATCCACTATCATCAAGTATATGGTATGCTGAGCGCTCGCCTTTGACCCCTCTCTAGGCTCCTATAGACCTGAAAAATCTGATGAAAGACTATCAAACTTCACAAAAACACTTCGAAAAACTTCGAAAAGTGATACCCTATTTTCTGCGCTGTTCAGGTGATCTCCTTCTCATATCAGTGGCCATTTCAGGAACCTAAATTGGAGGTACCATTTTAGGATCCTGGAATTCCCACTGATCATAGGCCTTTTTAGAATCGGATCCGGTGGAGCCGTGGGCGATTTGCTCGCGCCAAGGGACGGCGTTTCACCAGCGCCCCCGCAACCTTCATCGCTGCCTGGTGGCCGTTGAATCGCTATTTGTTGGGCGTAGGTTGACTCATGCTTTTTTACTAACCCCAGGTCGTTGCGCGTTGCCTCACAACATCACAACATCTCACAGCCCCGAAAATCGGTTGAGGATTTGGTCAACTTGGTGAACACATCAAAGCCCCATATTTCTGACGCTGTTGGAAAAGCCACATTGATTGAAACCATCAAGTTAAGATTACGGTGAAGTTCGTTGGCTAAGTCGGGCCTACGATCTCCGGAAAAACGTGTAATTTTCGGTCAAAAATAACGGTTTGGGAGCTGATTGTCCTGCTCCAATGACCACTGTGGGGTTCTACAGATTTACCCTCTGGTAATTTAACATAGCTATTGAAAATGGTGATTTATAGTGGATTTACCCATTGAAAATGGTTATGTAAACGTTTGCGAGATGGTAAAATCCCATTAGATCCCATTAAACCACCATAAAATCCCATTAAACCACCATTAAACCATCATATCATCTTCAATATCCCGGAATTCATGTTCTCTTGCTGAAGATCAGGGATCCTGGTCGGCTGACATCCCATGACCCATCTCACCTGTCGCTGCAGGAGCCTCCTGATGATTGGCAGCGCAGCACAACCGCCGTCCGGTGAAATTGAATTGAAACGACATGTTTTTTCGATGGTAATTTGGATGTAAATGGATCATTGTCTTCGTTTTGGTCAAAGTGAAAATGATTGGGTTCCACTTCTATCTGGATGACCGATCAATCAGATTCCAAGCCTGATTGAAAGATATTGAAAGCCACTATATTGATGGTTTCCCTAAGACAAGCCATTATTCTTATGGGGCTTGGTCGTTGAGGTCATTAATTATCGGGCTTACTAAACCCCAAACTTCCATGTTCAAATTGGATCCATACTCGATGACCACTCAACATTAAACCCAAAGTAGGTACCCTCTGGTAATTTAACATAGCCATGGAAAATGGCCCATTTATAGTTGATTTATGTACCTATTAAAAATGGTAATTTTCCATGGCTATGTTAAAGAACCAGAGGGTACAACTTATGCTTGTGCGAAAATCGTGTACCCCCAAAATCTCACGGTTCACAACATCAGGCTCCGAATGAAAATATTGCCATTTCTTAAGGAACAAATCCGTCATGATCTTGGGCAAATCCCCATACATCGCATAAAAGGTTGTATATCTATCTATCTATCTATCTATCTACCTACCTACCTACCTACCTACCTATCTATCTATCTATCTATATATATATGTTATACTATTATATTATGATTATATATATATATATATGTGTGTGTGCACATATAATTTTAGTGTTATATAGTCTATAGTTATATCATGTTACATCATAATGTCATCCTATAAAATCTCCCGAGTATGGTCGCTTGTGTATCCCCCGGGTAAGCCCCGCCACCGTTGCCGCGCTCCTTCTGTGGCCCGGGTGCCGCAGCCGCCGGCGCGGCCGGGGCCGGTGCCGGTGCGGCCGGCGCCGGGGCCGCCGCAGCCCCGCCGGCCGGGGCTTGTTGGAAGGCGGAGACCGCGCCCTGGCGGGTGGAGGCAGTGGAGGACATGGGTTGGGCAAATCCATAGGTCAGGGATTTACACGGAACTGATATAACTGGGATTTCTAGGGATGGAACTTGGATGTAATTTGATATTATGTTGTGACAGAGAGATGGAAAAATCACCATGAGAGTAGCAGTTTCTTGCTGGTAAACCAGTGCTTTTGAATCTTAGTGAGATCAACTTCCCGATCTAACTTCCCAGGTAAAATGGAAAATGAGAGTACCAGCATGACATGATTTTATGGTCTCGACGACCACCTGGACAAAAGTGGCATATCAATGGGGGCTGATGACTTGGATAACCCAATCCAAGGGTTGGTTACTGAGCAACACTGTTTTGTTTGGAAGAATGTGGTAGAGTAAATGACTATAAATTCTGAGATATTCTGAGTCAAAAACCCTGGAACCCTTCCGTTCACACCGAAATTTAGTTTGGAATTCTTCGTCCCCAAAAAAAATTGCTGCGTATCATCATCTCGGTTTTGATCTATCCCCATCTGATTATCTCGACAGTGCCATGGGTCGCACAACCCCCAGGTCATGGGCCCAGCGCCTCATCTCTAGGGTCGACATCTAGTCGAGCATGGCCCCGCAAGGACATCTGTAGACCTCATTCTTTCAGGAAGCACTGCCCAAGTGAGATCCCCAACCAAAAATCACCGGAATCCACTGGAGGCTGTTGCAACACGATTTGGATGTTCCAAGTACCAAAGTATTTTGTGCCCATTTAAAAAAATGGATGTAATGGATGATTGTTCCATTTAAAAAAATGATAACGCTCCTTGATTTTCCACACTTATGTCAAATTGCCAGAGGAGGGAGCCTCACAAACGAATCCTACCCTCTCGAAACCTCGCCGACCTCTGCAAGCATGTTGATCTTTCAAATGAGAAAACACACCTTCGGCAAACGATACCCAAACACTTCCCCAACTTTATTTTGAATACGGTAAACAGGCATTAGATAACCCCTGTTCAGCTGTGAAAAGTCCATTGTAATAGTACTACAGTACAGGTCAAATAATACCTAGGTGTATTATATCATAAAATATCAAGAAATTGCACATCATAATAGGATAATAATGGAATAGCAACATCATATAAACATCTATCATATTATAACAAAAATAAAAATAAAAGGAATAAATTATTTTCCTGATAAGTGATCTTAATATTATTGTTCATCTTATTATTATAACATAATTATGACCATGATTATGAACAATATGAAGATCATGGTTTCACTCCTGATTCTCCTAGGCCTCCCATTGGTGGGACTTTTTTCATGCTGAGATTGTCCCACTTTGCAGCTCCTTGGAGAGTACGGCGGCATCCTGGCACGGTTTCCAAGCCGAGTGGCTAAAGCAACATCTGGGGCTTCCAACACACGAGACTTTATAGATGTCAATGGTATTCTGGTTGGTGGTTGACCCATGTTGACCCACCCCTCTGAAAAATGATGGAGTGAAAGTCAGTTGGGATGATGACATTCCCAACTGAATGGAAAGTCATAACAGCCATGTTCCAAAGCACCAACCAGTTATGATTTTAGATTTGTGATTTACACATTCCCCATCTACGTACAGTTTTCTTGGATTTCCATCGCTTTCGAAAGATGGCCAAGTCTCAACCAGCTTGGGGAGCTCCATCGGTCTGTTTGCTGATACGAAACAACTCTCGAGATCTGAAAGCGGCCAAGAAATCCAGCCTCAAATCCTTCCGAAAGTCGTTTTGATTAAAAAAAAAACATCAACCATCATCAACCAACATTAACCAACATCAACCAACATTAACCAACATTAACCAACCACCCACCTGCCGCGGTCCGTGACCTGCGCCAGGTAGGCGGCCACTCGGGAGGTCCGTTGAACTTCCGCTTCCAAGTCAGTGATCGGCTGCTGGGTGGCGCCGGACACCTAGAGGTCGCAATGGTGGTATCAGCGAGATGTGTTGATTCTGTCAGAGTCATATTACATCTAATATATAGACTATTACTGTATTGTAATGATTATAATTACTGTATCATATCACTATATACATATATATATATACATATATGTGTATATATATACATATATATATATATATGTATATACATATATATATATAGTGATGTGTGTAAAAAAAATGGAATTATATATATATTATCACTATATATATATGCACACACACACATGGCCATGCGGTTGCAAGTACACTAGTAAACTTATTTTCTGTATCTGCACATTTCATTGTTAAATCCTCGTGTTTTCCCACAAATCATTGTATTGGGTTGCAATCCCAAATGTATGTGCATAGGAAAAAATGTATAAAAATGTCATATCTTGGTAATCTCAAAGATCAAACAGATAGAACAATCAATATACACTCTTATGTTTGTTTATGACTGTAAGAAAAAAAATCTTGGGGGTGCAGTTCCACTTATAATTACATGTATACTTATAATAGTTAGAAGGGTTATATTCCCAAGTTGTGATACTTGTGGAGGTTAGAATCATAACCATACCCAATACCCATTTTTCACTGAGCGTTTCGCCGAGATTTCCTCTGAAGGCATGGATTGTCCGCGCTCCTTGGTAGGAGAGGCACCCGGAACCAACAGAAGAATGATGGATTTAATCATAAGAACAAGCCATTTAATCATCTTTAACCATCAAAATAGGATTGAAACAAGAAGTATAAAAAAAACACTTCAACTGGCAAATTGGGTTTGTAAGATCTCCCGAAACATCGAGTTTCAAGCTGGGAAGCCATCCAGCTTGAAGGTGAATTTTTTAGGCCTCACCCCAAGACCTGGAACCCAAGTGGGGAACGTCCCTGTCGCTAGCATTTTGCTGCATCCTCCTACGGGTGTCGCTCCAAATCCAAGGTGGTTGACAGCCCGCAGTGATTGTTGGAGGGGGGAAGCTGCCTAGCTCCCCACTCGGATGCCTAAGATACCAACATGGTCAGTGAGTTTTTGCCGAAATTCTCCACGCCCAAACATGCACAAAAAAAGGACTCAAAGAGTCGGACTTTGGGTGGAAAATAAAAACACCATCTTTTCGGAGTCTTCCCCGACCCACCAAAACCGAAGCATTGCAATTTGCCAAGTGTCAGCAACCACTCCAAAGCCCCCTGCAGGCGCCGCAGCAGCTGCCTCGGGAATAGAAAGATGCAGAAAGGGGTCAAAAGCCTGGCACCTGAACAGCAAAAATACTCCATTGGTTTTGACGCATCCCTACATTGACCAACCAACATGGGGATGTTTAGTGTATTGAACACCTATACTGAACATATATAGAAATCAAGAGGAAAAAAGTATAAAAAAGTGCAAAGGCCATCGTTCAGAACGGTGGCGTTGCCACTTCCAGGTTGCTTAGAGTATGTTAGAGTCATATGGCAGTGTGTCAAAACCTTGTACCCCTGATGAACATCAAAATAGCTGGTAAATGAATGTTCATTCCCCTAAAAATGGTATTAATAGGTATTAATCGGTATTGATCCATACCCATATGGAAGAATTGATAAGCTGTGGCCATGCTTCTCACTGGGGCTAGACTCTCATTGGAGTACAAAGCCCCGAAAAAAATAGGACTAGAATGGGTTGAACAAGTACTGGATTGGTTCTCCCTATGAAACCCCAAATTATACTGGGCAGGGATGGAGCGTAGCAATTCTTGGGCTCCGGGATGAAAAAGAAATAGAAAATCTACCAGGTCAGCCTGCCTATGGGGTTTCACATTGATTCAGTTTTCAACCATCCCATTTTCGTGCACCAACTTGTAAACAAACTTGGCTGCAAGCCAAGTTCCACGGAAATGGATGATTTTGTTGACCTACGTCACGAACTGACATCTCTCAAAAGTCCGTTTACTGATTTATTTATTCCATCCCTACGTAGATGGAATGAACAGCTGCCCCCATTTTGATCAGCGATGAACAAAGATTCATCGCAGGACCCAAAGATAAACTGGGTCCAGGCACCAAAATGTTGCTTGAAGGAGCCAAGTCCTGGCGATGTTTGACGGGAGCTGCACTCGGATGATCTGAATTTGGGAGTGATTCGCAATCCTGATTGGGCTATGAATAAGATATCACCCACCAAAGATCTCCAAATATATCCAGACATATACAAAGATTTCCCAAGATATGAAAATACATAGAAAATCGATCTAAATACATCTAAAGATATCCAAATATCCCTTTCACCGATGGTAATCCACTTGTTCCGCTGGATCTTCGTTAAGCAAGTCCTGATATCGCGTTAAGATGGGTTCTTCGCCTGCGGCACGGGATGAACTTGGCATCAGAATGCACTAAGTGTGACCAGTGTGACCAGTTCAGGTCTGAAGGCACCTTGAAAAAATGTGATCAATCAATATACCCTCTGGTAATGACTAACATAGCTATTGAAAACGGTGATTTATAGATATTTATAGTGGATTTACCCATTGATAGCATGGTGGATCTTTCCATAGTTCTGTAAACGTTTACCATTTCGGGTAAATCATGTGAGCAAGGATCAATTTGCGCAAAGTACGTATGATGGATACAAAAAGTACATCTCAGTAGCATCCAGTGTGTCCTGCAAAAATCCCACTTTGACTCTGGTAGATGTCAGCGAGGGGCACATGGGTTTCGGGGGGCCACCGGATAAACGTCAATTCCCCAAGTTCAGGAAGTTCACCTTTAATTTGTTTATAAATATATATATATATATATAAGTATATATATATATATATTATATATATAGCCTCCAGTAAATTAACACAGACCCTGGCAGAAAACGGAGTTGGAAGATGACTTTCTACTGAAAATGGGTTGTGTTCAGGGTCTATGTCAATTGAACAGATGGTAAATATGGGTGAATAAACATGTGTCCCACGTTTTTCCCTTGGAAGAGAAAGCTCAGAATCGCCCCTACTGAGTTGTCCACAAACCCACGATGAGGCGCACAGCGGCACCTGCTACCATGAACAGCCCTGAGAGGAAGGCAGCACACCAAAGCTGCTGCATTCTCCTGTCATGCAGAGCTGCCTGGTGGTTTCAATTCATCATTGTCGCACTCAAAGATTTACCATCATGTCAAGTTTTAGCTGGGTATCATGAACTTCCATCTTTCCCTATTGATTGGAAAAAGATGTGTGAAAAGAAAAACCCACCCAAGCAAAAGTTCATCCACACATTCACACGTTGGGGAAGATGTGTGATCGATGGGGGTAGTCACAATCACACTGCGTTCATAAAGTGGGTACAACTCCATGATACTGCAGCCCAACAACTTGATGATGCAACATGATTTTCTACATGATTTTCTACATGATGCAACTAAAATTAGGGTCCATGAGTACATGGGTACTACTATGTAGCTTGTGAACCACCAAGTCATCCACGTTTTGCCCTACTGGCGCTCCTTTGTAGCGGCACACTTTCGTCAGCGAATTAAGGGCAATTCACCTCAAAAACACGGGACCAAAACAGACGAAAACTGGCTGCGCTCATCTGACGGAATATTTTGATGGGTCATCTGATGGGCTGTGGAAATCTGAGAGAAACTTAGAAGAATCCTTCAAATTAATGCCGTTTGACAGAATAATTTGGAATAATCCTACATTCCTCACCTATTCGACAATCAACAAGACATATAACCAAACCTAAGGGGTTCGCAGGTCAGCATTGCTGGGCAACCTGTCAAGAGCTCGGGTCTCCTTTGTCTCAATTGGGTCCCTGGTGAAAACGCCCTTGCAGCCACAAGCACAAAGGAATGTACGCTGAAAAAGGATCAGTATCGAATCATAGAGCTGTTGGCTTGAGCCCAAACGGTGGCGAAGTCACCATCTGGAACATGCTGGAACGACACATGGTCTCGTACTGGGCATGGTTGGGAAATCCCACAGCCACCTTCAGTAGAAACGATGGTGGCAGCTTAAATACTGCGTGATTTTTCAAAAGGAAGTGCACATCTCTCCACGTTTCCATCGAATTGGTCACGTATTTCATCGTATTTCTCCAGGAACGGAAACGGAATGGCGGTTTACTGCAGTGTCATGCTTCCATTCCCATCATTCACAGCTGTCATTTTCCAGGCCATTGGATCTCTGCGGGACAGGCCATGCCATGACTATTTACATCGCACCACTGGCAGATTCAACCGTCAAAGTTCTGGGGTCTGCAATCTTTGAGCCCATTAGATTGTTCAAGAAAAAAAGGTCATATGATGTCACTGCTATTAGCAGTGTTGTTCTTCAGAAATATCTGTTCTTTTCTGCGTCCAGAGCCCAGTTTGAGACCATTAAATGAAACAACTAAATGGTTTTCTATCCAGAAAATCACCGTTTTTGATGACCATGAGATCATTTGAGGATGATTGCCACGATCCTGACCCTCTTTTTGAGTGATGTTGCGACATGAGGTCATTATATTAGAAATTAGTGTAATTTATCCAAATATGATATTATATAGTGATACTAGTGATACAATACATGTATACTATACATTTATATACATACCATTACATACCCATCATAGCACCTTTTCGTTGAATCCAGGACCAACCCGCACTGGCTGTCACAGGATCACTGCGGAGGTCAGGCACAAGGTGCCAAAGGCTGCGGCCCAGAGAGGCAGCGATTTTTCCGATCTTCTGCCGTCCTGCGGAGGATCCAAACTGGGCGGCTTTTCCATGGAAAATCCACTGGAAAGTCCACTGGAAAGGTCCGAAAACCCATGGCTTTTCCGAAAAGATTTAGGGGATCCTGGAAAATCGTGGAAGAAATTCTGGGACACCTGAAATTGAGGCTACAGATGGCTACAACCCACCTTCTATGATCTTTCAAGGGGCTTAGTGACTAGTGGAAGAAGCAAATGACTGAAAGCACCAGAATACTGAAACGGTTCATGTTGGGTAGAGTCCTCTTCTACACGTTCTATCTATAGAGGTAATAGTGGATCAGTGGATCCCCCCCAATAACCCCCTGCCCCTGTGAGGGAAGCCTCCTTTCGGCGAAAGGCATCTACTGACAACTGTGTCTGAACCTCGGTGTCCAGGCAGGAAGCTTTTCAGAGTCGGAGGCCAAAGGGGTTCTTTATGCCTCGGCACCCTCTCCAGAAACTACGGAAAACCAAGGCGGTAAACAATGTCTCTGTAGCCTAAGCTGTCTGGTGCATAGAATTCAACTGAAACCTGTTGAAGTGATAAGCTGTATCTGCTCAATTGCCATACAATTTAAAGCCAATCTCTTGTCACATAGGGGTAACTCCCCCTCTAAACCTAACCTGTCTAGTGTTAATATATCTAAAATTATCTAAATATAATATCTATATATATATATATTGATATGGTTTTCCAGTTGTTCATGGTTTTCCAATCTAATCCTCATGGATTTTTCCGCCCTTAAAATCAATTCCACTGGAGCGGGTGTCCCAACTCTGAGCTGCTGCAAGAGCTCTTGACCCCGCTCCAGTGTGGCCTGCGGTGCATCAAGGTGCACCCTGCGGTGCACCAAGATATGTGGACCTGGAATGAGGCATCACTCTTCCATCTATACACGAATTCACCACATGGATCAGTTGCTGCCAGGATTGGAGGAATGGATGGTTGACAGCTGAGTTGATGATGATCAGAATGATCCAAAATGACCAGCTCCCGAAAAAAAAAAGGACCCTCAACCACCGGCCCGGCCGGTTTCGCTCAACCACCCCATTCCGGTGCTTCAACGGAACCTCCCAAGGCGATTTGGTGATCCACCTGGCTCACTTGAAGCTGCTCAGATGGGAGCTGTTCAGATGTCACCGAATCAGAATCCAGGAATTTGACCCAAATGTTGAATCAATGTTTACTGTTTGTATATGTTTATATAAGGAACATGATGATCAGCCATTGTTAGGGTGAGTATAATAATGATGCAATGATTGGGATGAAACTCCAAGACGTTGAATTAGTTGTGGCGAATCAATTCATAATGGTGGTTCCAATTCCGATTAGTCATAGCCAAGCTCAGATACGGTACAAACCACAAAAAAAGTTTCTGGCGGACATGAAATAGTAACGGTGTCCTCCATTTATAGCTACAAAATGATAAAAATAAAAATGAATCGATGGTCACCTACCCAACAAAGGCTGTCCCAGTTGTGATGAAGTCGTTGCATGCTGAATATGATCCAAACGGAAGATCAAACAAATGTGATATGATTTCAATTTTGCATCTGATTAACAATTTCACTGTTGAATTTTCGGAATGGAAAATGCCAATCAACATTTCGGAATGTTCGCAGCCAGGCTCGTTAATCAAACAGAATTTAGATCTCAAAAGTAGATTTTCGACTTGGACGAAGTGAAGCAGTCACAGCAATCCTGTTCGTATCTGTTCATACAGTGAAAAACAAGTTGTTCAGTTGTCCATTTATTCAGCGCGCGTTCAATCGTCATGGAAAACGTGTTTCTGAAACAGACGTGACGTTTGAATCCATTGATACCATGCCTATTGATTTCTTGTATGCTGTCCTCAACAAAGTGAAGAATCCATCACCACTGAAACCACGCTGGCATGATTTGGGGACTCTCGCAGTTCATAAGATTCGAACACTTCACCATCCCAGCGCCGAAATCATGTGAGAATGTTATTATACAGGATTCAAACCATGTTTGGTGCAGAACTCTTCAATATCTTCGATGACCGGGAAAAGAGCCGAAACAAATCGAAACGAAACAAATGGTCGTGAATGCTTCCCAAGTGGTCCAGCATATTTTGGACACATCGAAAAATCTCGGTGCTTTTTCAACCCATCACAGGAACATCCCTGATAAAACACGAGGAAAACACATCATGAAAACTCTATTCGCAAAATCTCATCGTTTGTCCACGGGTGTTGATCCACTGATCCACCATGAAAATAGGGTACACACCCAAAAAAACAGTGATAAAATGTGACAAATAATGATTAGTGGTTAATAATGATTTGTAATGATTTGGTTAATAATTGATCCATCTCATATTATCTCATATTATTATAATCATTATGATTAGCCAATGTTGATCCATCTCCATCTCTGCAGACGCAGAGAACCGTCTGAAAGCAGGTCAGCAAGCACTCCGAGCTGAGGCTTGGAGCCATGGATACATTGCCTCAGGTCCATACCGTAGTCATGGGGGTACCCCAATAGCTGGATGGTTTATGATAAACAAAAAAAAAATGGATGATTTGGGAAGTTTTCAAATTTATGGAAAGCCTCATTTCTAAGTACTTCTTTTTGTGGAACTACATCCGCAAGTCTGGTTTAATTGGCAACTTACGATGGTAAATTACAAAGATGACATCAATGGGATCCCATCAGCCCTTTCGTGCTGATCAATGTTGGGACAATTACCGAGGGAAATACATCAGCAATGGATCACCTCGAAGCAAAGCTGCCTTTCACAGGGATTCACTTGTCACAATTGAGAGGAAATGTTCATGGGAAATGTTAGGTGCGGTGTGGCTTCGAAGAAAAATTACTCTGTTGTGGAGTTTGTACACTGGATCCCTCATGGTGAATAACTCACCAGAATAATGGGCTTAACAGTCGGCATGGGATCCATATGAGCGACAACTTTTATTTGGTACATGTGGAAAGGAAAGGACATTAAAGGAGATCCCGATAAACATCGTTTACCCTCTGGTAATCTAGCATATGGGTGGGCCATTTTCATTCATTTTCCATAGCTATGTTAAATTTCTGGAGGGTACACAGTTCCAAGACGTTGCTTCTGCTGCCTCCCAGTGCTGTCAACAGCGTGACCTCTTTCACCGGCCGATCCTGAGGCAAACCTGCTGCCGAATACTTTCAATTGTCCTAAGTACATGCTTTTCCTCATATGGAGGTTTCCTAAATTTGGGGGTACCCCAAAATCATCCATTTTTACTGAATTTTACTGTAATTGGATCTTCATTGATTTTCCATTATAAACCATCCGTTGGGGGTGCCCCCATTTATGGACCCCCATATGTCTGTGGTGCAAACATGCTTCCGCCTGAGTCTCACACGTCTCAGCCACCCATCCGCAGCGACCTTGAGTCCACATCCAAAAAACTCAATAGGGTTGAGTTGGTCAACATGCCAACGTTATCCAACGTTCACATCCATTCCACATCCATTTCAGCATTTTGACTCATCTCCAAGTGATGCTACCTCCGCTGAGGGAAACCCGGCCAACGGCCTGCTTCGCAGGTGACACTGGCAGCAGATTCTTTTGAAATCGAGGCCTGTCGCGTGGTGTTTGAAAGAGCCATGCTACAGGGTTGCTCCCAACACTGCAGAAACTGGTGAAATTCAGAGCTAAAATTACCGATTTCCCCGCGCTTGTGGCTATCATTCACATATATTGGAGCAACCCTGTGGTGACTTCAAATAGTGGGGAATAGTGATAATGAGATGTAATGGCATAACTGCATAATCATTTCATGGGAAAATAATGGTAATACAAAGGGAGGCAATGGGATGTATTGGGCATATAATGGGATCTATACAATGGGATGTGATGGGATGGAATGGGAAGTGGGATCGTGTATGTAACAGGATGTACAACCAACAAAATGATTTCTGGCCTTGTCCAAAAGCGTGGGGATCCTCAATTAATGGCCACTTGAATGGGAAAATGATGATAGTGAATAATGGGATGGAATGATGGAAGATGGGATGGTTGTGGGGGACCCTATTTTCAGACAAACCCCTTTGAGCCGATAGGAGCAAATCTATGATTTTTGAGGATAGAATGCTGAGAATGAGGAAACAGAAAAAAATGCCCAGATTTTCGATTCGATTCGAGGCATGAAAGGTCTCTCCTTGTAGCCTAATGCAGCGAATTGGGAAAAGTCCCAGTTAACCACCCTGATAGTCTGGTAGCCAACTGGTCGTACGCACCTTCGCGCACTCTGCGCTGGCCTCTCTCAGCCACGCCAAAACTTCTGAATTAAGTTCGCTGCAACCACAGCAGCGGCCAGCGGCCATCCTTCGGCCAATTTCATCCATGATTGTGCCTGCCAAGGCATTGCAAAACAGCTCCGGGTATTCCTTATGAGCACTAGTACGAAAACGTCCATCCTCACCAACACCGATTGCCTGCTCCGCAGGATATCGTGCATGGGGGTCTTGGCGACTATACATAGAGCTTCGGAACTGCGGGAGTCTAATTGCAAGTAGCCCTGTTGGCTTAGCTACGGTGCATCCCCAACGCCATTGCCCAACTGTGTGCAGCATCACTTCCGGGTGAGCACAAAGTAATTGAACCCAAGGCGTTTTCCACACACTCGCAGCTTCTTCCAGGATTGGAATCGCCGGGTGCTCGCTGAGGTATATGGCACCTGTCACCAATGTCCACGCCATTGTAATCAAGCTCTGCATGAAAAACAATGTACCTTGTTGCAATTGCCGCTGCTCTCGTGGTGTGAGCCCTTGCCGGCCAAGCAAGCGGTTTGCATCACGCAGGGGTCTTGGTAACCTGTGTGTAGGTGGTGGTCCATCCTCTGTCAAATTCGGAGTGTGGTGGCGAGCAGCCGACCACGTTTCACACGGGGAGCCCGTGAGGGTGGCTGAAATGTGGCCTCCCTGGTAGAGCTGTAGGAGCTTGCCCCACGTGACTGAGTGGTGGTGCAAATTCCCATACTCAATGGAGTTGGCAGTGTCCAGCGACAGCACCAAGATATGTAAACCAAGGCGCTCAGCCCAGAAATGGAGCCGTTCGTGGACGTCCCCTGTTCGCCTCCTACCGCTGAAAAGATGCGCGATCACAAACAGCTTGGTTGCACTAGGCTGCAGGAGGAAAGGGACTGCTTTTTCATGAGGGAGGTCCAACCACTTCATTTGTCGGATATGTTGAAGAAATGAAACCTGACCTTCAAATAAGTTTGGCACTTGTGCTGCCGTGAGAAATCTTTCACGGGAATTGGCAGAGCCATATTTCACTGGTCGATGAGGAAAGGGTTCAGCCTTCTCTTCTTCAAAGCGCTTTTGCTTCGCCACTAAATGTGCTCTTCTGTAAAGCAACTGCTGTCGAGGCAATTCGGCTGCCATTTCAGTGAATGCGTCTTCAATCAAATGTTCAGCCGCTCCATCCCGAAGGCTGTCCGTAATATCTCCAAGGTCATGCTGCCCCCAATGGAGAATCTCAGCTTCAATCCAGCAGTCAAAACCATCCTCAAATTGGAAAAGGCACGCTAACCATCTATCAGGCAGTTCGGCTGCAAGATCCTCATCAAACCCTTGTTGACAAAAAGTAGCAAACCAGTCCAAAGTGGTCTTAGTCAGATAAGCACGCACCTTTTCCCTAGCTGCTTCTGAATCAAAGGGCACCACATCAATGTCCAGCTCAGCGTCGATATTGGCAATCTCCGCAGCTGTGTCGGCCCTTTGATGGTCCGTGATATCAATAAGTGGTTGACAAGGTCCATGCGCTTGAAGGGTCTCAACTCTGGCGAGTCCTTTGACTCCACTGGGGAATTTGTGGTAGTTTCCCACGGCAGGTTCAATATTGAAGCCACGTCTTTTCAGTGCTTGGAAGCACTTGTTGACTTTCGTCACTCTGGAAACATACGAGAGGTGCTGAAATAAGCGCTGTTTGGTCCAAAAGTATTTCAGACATTCAGGACACGTTTCACCAGCTATCATAAGCCTCTCTTGCGTGTATTCACCATGTTGTTTCCGGCGGTGGCATGCTAAACCTTGTGCTGTGGTGAAAGCTCTACCACATGGGCAGACATGAGCATGTTCACTTGCTGTCATCACCCCAAATGGATCAGGCTCAAAGGTAGCACCTGCAAGTTTGAGAGTTTTGAAAAAGGTTTTGTGCATTTGATGAATTTCTTCCATCATGGACTCTTGACGATGAAATCTTTTCCATGCTCGCTTCACACATGCCTTCCATGCACTTGATCCTGACTGCCAGAAATCAAAGAGCTCAGTAAGGTCAAAGTTGGAGGGATCCTCAACTTGAAGCAACTTTTGCAATGCAGGGACGCCAACCACCTCAAGGCCACACAACCACTGCAAATCATGCTTCAGCCCCTGGAGCCAGGAATCTCGAGTGAATGCTTCCTCCCTATGCAACGCATGCAATAACATCTCTGGTCCGCACTCCCAAAGCCTCTGCGCATATAAAAGACGGTCCATTGCAAGTCTCGCCCTTGGAGAGCAGATACAGGCTCTTTGGAAGATGGCATTCGCAGTGGTGGTAGCAATTTCTTCTGCGGACATGCGGAAAAGCTTCCTCAACATGGAAAGTAAAACAGCTTGCAGTTTGGCCATTTGCCGTGCAGGAGGCGTGTTCCACGATCCTAATCCAAAGAAAAGGCGGCTTTCGATGAGAGATCGAAACAACCTAACACGGGTATGCTCAGGAATATGGCGGTTACACAGAATCGGCTTTGCAACCTGCGCAAATGCACTCTTTGCCGTGCCTATACGCATGGCAATTTCTTGGGCAAGTGCATGATCCGAGCAAAACATGGTCCCTAAATGCTTGTAGCAAGACATGAAATGGACAAAAACTCGTTCTGTCTGCATCTGGATCCAGAGACCAGGTTGGTCAATGAGCTGGTAGCGCGCTCGCATAGCCGGTGCCCCAACCCCTTTGAAAGTCGCAACTACGCTGGTTTTACCCTTCTGCATATTGAATGTGAAACCCCTGCGCTGAAAAATGGCATGAACCTGCAAAAATGTCTGCTCAATGGCTGCAACTAATCCACTGGCTGTCTCAGCTGCAATGGGCAGGGCTATGTCGTCGGCCCAAACAATACTTTCAACGTGAACATCAGCCCTGGCAAGGATATCACGAAATTCCACATTCTCGTGTAGAACTTGATTGATTTCTCCTGTCACATCTGCCATCAAAATGTGAAAAATGCAATCCGCTAGAGGGGAACCTGGCCGTGTCCCTTTCCGGGTGATAATCGGCTTATCACTACCGGAAACTTGCATCCATGTATGTGTGTGGAGGTCCTGAATGAGTTGCTGAAGAAAAGGTGGTGCACCAAGCCGCTGCAGCAAATTCGGCAATTGCAAAAGATCCATCAGATCTTCAACTGGGATGCCTTCGTGAAGAAGCTGTTCCAAGACTGCTTCCACATCCTGTGGGACATGAACTCCCGAGACCAGCTCTCGCACTAGCTTATGGAATGCATCGCTCAAATCCACAAAGAGAATCGCAGAAGAAATGCCCATAGCATCCATGACATGCCCAAAGGTACGTAAAAGCTGTGAACCATACGGCACTTCCATCCGTGGAAAGCCCCCCAGCTGACCTTGAGGCTTCTGCCTAGCAAGTAAAAACATCAGCCTTTTGCGAAGCAGAGAATGGATTCTCTTGGCCACTGTGGGCAACAACATGATTCCTCGATAATCCGAGGCTGCCAAACCTGATCCTCGCTTGTACAAAACTGCCATGACCCCGCCTTTAGCAGAAATCGGTTCATGTTGCCACAAACAAATTTTCAGCATGAGAGGAAAATACAGCTTAGCAAGCGCAACGACCTGTTGGCTAAAAAGCCTGGATGGCAATGGGTCCAGTCCTGTAGCTCTGTCAGCTTGGGTAGCTCGCAGGGCATCTTCAAACTCAATCAGAGAGGGCAGTTCACTGCATTGAAACTCCGGTTGAGCAATCGGCATGGCCATTTGTCTGTGGTGGCATTCCAGAACAAGCTCTTCTGCTGAACATTCCTCTCCACATTCAAGCTGTTGGAAATATGGAACCCATTGATGCTGCAAAATTTCCAATCGGTTGGGATCTTGACCAAGCCGTCTTTGTTTGAACTTAGGAAGGCTCCGTCTGATGACCTTCCAAAAGTCCCGTATTTGATGCGGCTCTAAAACTTCAGAAACTGAGCTGGCCAGAGAGGTGAAGAAAGCTGCATCATCCGCACGAATGCATGCTGAAACTTTGCGCCCAAGTCTTCGAAAACGATGCAATGCCACTGCAACTGCTCGATCTTGATGACTCAACAGACAATCAAACTCATAGACCTGATGAGCTAGCATGGGTCCAATGGGCACCTGTTTCCAAGCTGAGAGTACACTTGCAAGGAGAGTCTTGTACTGCAATTTCTGATGACAAGCCAATGTATTTCTCCATTGACGTTTTTGTTCAATCAGGGCCCAAGTGGCTTCCGAAATGGTTTGCTTCCTAGGCTTCCTAACTGATGGTTTCTTCCTGTGCCGACATCGGAGCAGGTTCTGCTGAATCTCATGTGCATGTGAGTGAACATCCACATGGAATGATGCAGGTGTGCATGATGCAAGGTCACAGACTTGTGATGCAACAAACTCATCCGCAGCAGGTTTGGCAATCCTGCTATAGTGTTTCGCAGGTGCAAGAGTCTGGCTCCAATGCAACTTGGCAAACAATGGGCAGTGATCTTCTTTCATCATGGAAAAATCAACCTCCTCAGGAATCCAGGTGGCGCAACATGAGAGCTGCAACTCCGCAGAAATTCCTATATAATCGTTCCTTTTCCACTGCCCATCACGATGTCTCCATGTGCCTCCAGGTCCGTGATGGTGGGCCTCAAACGTACTTGGCAAGAATAAATCATGAATTGCAATAAAGTCCAAAAATGGCTGGCTTTTCTCATGTGTACCTTCTGACTGCCATGATCCAACACGCTCGTCCGGTTGGCCTCCGACCCTACAATTAGCATCTGCAAGCAAAAGCTTCGGCCAGGAGTCATATGCTTGAGGGATATGTGCAGTCACATCATTCCAGAATTGTTCAGTCTCCGTGAGAGCTGCTCCTGAGTGTGGTGCGTGTGCCGCAATAATAATGCATTTCAACGCACGAGAGCGAACTCTCAAAATCAGCAACCTGGGAAGCGCAGCGATGATCTTGTACATGTCATCAGAAAAGTACACATCTTGGCCATCAATTTGCCCATGGGATATGCCTTTAGCAAGTCCAATCATCATTCCATAGTGCCCTTGTGCAGTGGCAGGGCTTTTGATAAGGATATACCGTGGGTCATTTGACCTCATCAGCTTCCTAAGCCGTGTTTCTTGCAAACCAAAGACATGAACACCATGCTGATGAAACGTTTCAAGGATCCATTCCTGTCTGGCTGGTCCAGTGCATCCTATGGGATCATCAAAGGCAGACCCATTTTTCAACGTCAGCACATTACATGTTGCCACCAACAACATAACTTGTGCATGGACATCAGCTTCATCAGCTTGTTGCTCCAATGCGACCACTTGGGACGTGGGGCAAGTACTTGGTTTGACCGGAAATGCAAAACAACCCTCAGAATAAGTCACATCTGGAAGAGTCGTGAAGAGGAACCAGGCCCATTCCATAGCTCGTACAAATGACGCCTTAAGGCTGACACTAAGGAAATGGTGCCAGTCTTGCAATGGAAAACCCTGAGCAGCACAACGTGCCAACGTGTCAACCAATTCATTACCCGGTTCTCCCATGTGGCTCGGGCAGAAATGGTGCTCCACAGCAAGCTGAAATCGTTCCTCACACAAACGCAAAACACTGCGGATCAAATGACAAGTGTGCACAGCACGAAGTGCTTGCCATCGTCCTTCAGACTGTCGTCCCACTGTTAGGGAATCAAACACCAGCTCACAGCAAGGTACACAGTCATAGACTTCCTTGAGGATCTTGCAAATGTCATACAAAAGTTTGACAGCCAAATTTGCCGCAAATGTTTCCGCTTGATAGGAACCATGCACGTCCCCTAGCTCACTGTTGCCTGAGACTGCACCCGCAAAGGCCCAGTCATGTCCACACTTGACAAAGGCTGCTGCTGAATACCCAATCTTCCCAGTGTCAGCAAAAAAGGATCCATCATAGTAAATCCTCACCGTCTCAACACCATGATCAAAAGAGTACCATTGTGCGCGCATCCATGGAAGCGTGTCAGGGTGCCAGTGTGCATGTTCCTGTAGCCTCATTTCGATGTCAAAAGCAGGTAGTACAAAGAAAGTATCATACCAGTTCAGAGCAGAGATAGTTTCCATCATGTGCAGTTTGAGATGAGTGGGTGAAGAGTTTGACGTCTTTTGTCCTGTGTCATCAAGGCTCTCAACTCTGGCTTCCTTTGGATGCCTGAGGAGCGGCTTCTTGGATTCAGTGTGAAGTTGAAATAAACTTTGATCATCAAACGTGTCATCCCAATCATGCAAACTTTGACGATAGATATGGATGTTGAAATTCACTCCATGTCTGGCTTCAAAAATCCTCTCACCTGTGATCTCCAGCCCTTCATACCAAACGCTGCAATGGACTCCAACAACAGCAATGTCCGCAGATCTGCGTGCAGCAGCCACAATATCTGAAGCGCGAGATGTAGTGGAAACAACACCGGCTGCCGTGAATGGCTGACCCCCCCTATAGGCATTGTCATAAGTGGTAATCACCGCTCCTCTTCCATCACTCGGAATGTGCTGATGTAGGAGAATGTGGATACTAGACAAGGGACTAGAGGCAGGCGTCGGTGAGACCAGTGCAAACTCAATTTCCGCACTAGCATCTTCCAGATCGTGCCAGACACGTCTGAGATCATTGGCCCAATTGTAATAGTCCTCACCTAACAACACAGGTCGGGATTGGTCGTTGTAAGGCACTTCAAGGGCATCCAGATACCAAGTGGTGACTTCCAAAAATCTTTCGGGTGTGCCTTGCACATTCCTGGCTTCAATGCTCCAACGGCTGTGGAGTTCCTGGACAAAGGGAAGTTGATCTTCCATGCGCAGAGACAAACCTGGATCCATTTCAAGTGCAGGCCCCGTGTCAAGGAGCGCAACTTCTTGTGATCGCAAAACAAGATCCAAATCCGATCGGCCACCCGGTGGAGGAACAACAATCTTCAAACCTTCCCCAGGAATCAGTGGGTCAATCAACTTGTATCCTACTGCTCCTCTGTGAAACGTACATTTGCGTCCACGACAAACTCGTTCCATCCGTGCCAAAAACATGACATGTTCAGGGGATGCATACCTTTCAATTGCTGCTACAGCATTGGAAATACCCTCAAGTCGGAGGGCTTGGAACTGGAAGCTGAGCAGAACTGGCACAACGTTTGGTTGTGGAAATTGGTACACAATCAGATGTCCAACGGTTCTGGTCATAGGAGAAGCAAGTGGTGTCGGACGCACCCATGTAAAAAAGATTGGCGCCCCCTGCTGGATCTTGTCACCCCACAACTGTTGGATATCAGCAACCCAAAGATTGGATAAAATGTCAAGTCTGGCAATTCGTGAATCTTCATTTGTGCTTTCCTCAGAACAGGTAACAAACCACGTATTGATATACACTACCGGTCCTTCCTCCTGATGTTCAACACGTGCATGTTCAGTGAAAACTGCGACAATATTCCGATACCATAATGGCCAAACCAAGGCGTTATCTGGGTCAAAGTGCAGAACACAAGTACTGTTGGCTTCCAGTGAGGCTTGAAAGGTACCAACGAACCCAGTGGTAACTGCCGGTGCAGGTTCAGCAACTGGTCTCTGCATGAATGAGCTGTGATCGGATTCATCGTCTGACATGGCCCGGCCATACAGTTCACGAATCTCAGATGAGGAAATTAGACTTGGCGAAACGCCTTCATCAGAGCTGCTTGGTTCAGGACTGGAAGGCACGTAGTAATTAGTCCAGAAATCAGCGACAGTCATCTGCCTACTGTCTTCAAGGGCATCGGCTGTGCACACTGTGTTCAGGCGTGGTGGGGGAATCTTGATTTTCAAGTAGTCCCCATGTTTCACCTCTCTAGGCAGGGTAGCTTGTTGAGGCCATGGTTGTTGGTTGTGCTCAACAAGACAACGGTAATGTTCAAGCCGGCAATACTCAAACACATTTGCGCGCATCAAGAGTGCATGACGTGTCAACCTAGCTGGAACAGCTAACGACTGTCGCTCAACTTGAGGGCTAACCTGATAATGCATTTCCATGTGTTGTCCATGAACCTCAATGTCCAGCAAAATGAGGACCGCAACATCCCCAACAGGAATATCTCTAACCATTTGAATGATCAAAGGCGAACAACCATGTGGAATGTCAGGTGGAGGAACACGCACTTCGTGGCATTCGATCACATCTTCTCGATCCATTCCATAATGGTAAGCAATCTCGTGCATCATGATACCAAAGTCAACCCAATTAAGCATGGCATGAATGGGATTGTCTCTCAAATGGAACATGATGGCAGACTGGCGGTCATTGACCTCAGGGGGCTGCGGTTCAGGATCATCTTCTGGATCATCATTTTCATCTTGCTCAGGATCATCTTCATCTTCTGACGGTTGGCTGCTACTTTCAGCTTCAGATAAAGCATCATCATGGGGTGCTACACCTTCAAAAGGATACCAACCAGGTGTCTCAAATTCATTATGCATGCGTGGAGAAGTGGTCTGCATGAGTGAAAATGCATCGCCAGTGGAGCTCGACACGGCCTTTCCCAAAAATTGGGATGACAGCGGAGCAACTTCAAAGGCTTTCCCACATATCAACTTAGAGAATAACTTTTGTAACGTTCTTTGCACTTGCCCATGTCGACAATGGGTAAGGGAGCATGAAAACGCACTTGTGTCAAGGCACATTACCGAGACATCATCCGAAAAGGAAACCTGTCGATTCATATTTTTGCTCTTGGTTTGCCGCCTGTGATTCGATCTCAATGCATTATCCCCCATGGTACCACACTGTAAGGAAAGCCTCAAAGCGTCTGTCTGAGCTTGCCATTCTGTCCGGAACGATGGATCCTCAAGGATCGAGTGTGACCATTTCATGACAAAGAGTCGATCAACTCCAGCAAAGGGCCATTGCCCTAGGCGCCCGCACTCGAAGGTCGCTTGGCGCCGGGCACCGCAAAAGGCTGCAATTGGCCAGCCCCATGCGTGTGGGTGGCCTCTTCGGGCCCTTCCACTCTCTGCTTCTTGTGAGTCTGCTCTTCTGCAACAATTGTCTCTGCTGCAGCCGAGAGGTCCTTCAGGGAGGTAGTCATATGGCGCAACCCATCCTGGAGTTTCATAGCGCTGCTGTCTGCCCTGTTGGATTCCTCCTCGGAGACTAATTCCACATCGTCTTCCCCAACACCACTGGCCACTGCTGTCACCTTGCTGTCCTCGAACATCGCCTTGGCTTCTGCCAATGCTGATTGTGCTTCCCCAATCTGACGCATTGCAGCAGCTTCCTGGCTCTGGAACTGACAGGTGAACTCCTGCCATTGCGAGACACTCAGTGACAAGAATATGCGCCACTGTGAGTGCAGCTGGGATCTTGCATCGTGCGCTTCTCGCAATTCTCTGCGGGCCCTGCTTAGGCTCTTCACCGCCTGGAACATCTCTTTGGTTTGTTCCTTCTCCTCTTTCACCTTCAGAGACTTCATTTCTTGTTGAACGTCTTCTGGAAGGGTCCCTTTGCTCTGATTGCGCTTGAGCGAGTCGATCAGAGCCTTGTATTCCGGAGGGATGGCGGCAGCGGGCACTGCTGCAGCTGATGCTGACGGTGCTCCCTGTGTGGGCATTTGCTGGGCCGCCTGCATCCACGATGTGCCTGAGGCTGGTGGAGCAGGAGGCGGTCTCAGAATGGTACTTTGTTCGTCCCCATTCTGACGTGGTGTATCTGCCTTCTCTGCATGCTTCTGCTTCCGTCTCGGGCTTTTGCCCTTGCCTTTGCCTTTTCCTTTCTTTCTGGGTGATTTGGGCCATTGTCCATGATGCTGGTGAGTTGGATAGGTTCCTTGATCTTGCCATTGCTCCCATTGATCGTAAGCAGTGGGATCGGAGTCTCCTACAACATTCCAGCGTCCTCCACATCGGTGGCAATGCAATGCATGTTTGCCATTCATCACACGGCACCAATAGCAGTACCAACCCGCATTTGTTGTTTGGGTTTGTGACATCTTTGCACTTTGGATCCACTGATTGATGGTCTGAATAAAAAGAGGGTCTCGCGAATGATGACAATGAAGAACTTTCCGTATTCCAACAAGCACCTTCAAACTGCCAATTCTTTGACCTGTCCGAATCAACCACCAAGTATAGCGTGCCAGTGCACGTGCTCTCCTGCCTTTTCTCCGGTGCGTCCACACAGAGGCCGTGGTAAAAAGGGAGGACACACAATAGCCAAATCAAAATTGTGCCAATGCGCATAAAAATAGTTGAATCAACCAGGGTATGACCAGTTCAGTTGAAAGCAACCAAAGCGAATTGTATTTGAATACCAAGGGCAACCGGTGTCAAGCCACCGCAGAACCAGACAATGTGTTGCAACCTTGGTCGAAAACCCGGGGTTCACGTGCCGGGACACGAAGGCTGTATCCAATCACAGTACCAGAAAGCGCCGAAGTACCGGATGGAATTGCAAAGCCCGTGGGTCCCCTAGGAAAACCCACTTAGGTCGAGCGGTCGGGGGGTGTTTTGAGCCCGACCTTAAAATGCCCAGATGCCACTAAAAAAAAAACAAAAAAAAATGGGACATTAGTTCTGCACCAAAAACCCGTCTGTCTGGAAGCTTCATCCAGTCCCAACCCAAAAAAAAACGCTCCGTTGCAGGCAACTCATCGACTGTCGTGGTGGATTGTCCCTCAGGGGGATTCCCAAAAATTAAAAAACAAGCCCCATGTTTGATGGTCAAATCCTGTCAAGATCACAATATATTTCGCAGTTTCTCCTGCCTCCGTTTATCGCTTACTGATGGAATCCCGATCTTAGTTGGTTGACACCTCAAAAAAAAAAAATCGTCCTTAATAATCCCTATAATCCCAAAAAAATTCTTCCGAAGATCTCCACGCAGATCTCCTCCCATCCCTTCCCAATCCCTGCCCATCCGGCCTTCCGGTGGCCGCCAGAAACTCCGTCAACAACGTGGAGCTGGGGCTTCGGTCGAAGAGATCGGACCGGAGCTCGGGATGAGCCTGGCTGCAGATAAGACCCGGGAGGTTTCCTATTTTTAAGATGGAAAGATATGGAAAGATGAGGCAAACATATGGATATCATTGGATATCAATCTTTGGGAGATACAAAATGCACAAAAGCCTCGAGACTGACTTGAGATATATGATTGAAGAGAAACTCATGGATACTTCATATGTTTGAGGTCCGAAGAAGTTGACTTTGGATCTTCCAAAGTCCGAACCGGTTGTGGTGGACACACCAAACCTGATCGGTGCTTGAGCCACCCTCTCTCCAATCCATCATCCCAAATTCAGAATCGCAAGGATAACATGTATGTATGTATGTATGTATGTATGTATGTGTGTATGTATGTATGTATGTATGTATGTATGTATGTATGTATGTATGTATGTATGTATGTATGTATGTATGTATGTGTGTGTATGTATATGTATATGTATATGTATACAAGGAGGGGCCACAAGTACGACACTGGCTCATGCTGCCGAATCAGGCCCTTTTTCTGTCCCCCACGAGTGTCTGCGGTGGGCCACAAACCTGAGCTGCAGAAATTCAAGCAACAAGGCGGAGAGATATATGCAGAAAGCACCGGCAGAAACAAAGGCAATGAAATGCAATCAGAGGCAGAGGGAAAGAAGTCATACCATCATCCTCCCCCATGCCCCTCTAAATCAATGTTGTTTTTCGCAAACTGGAGACTTGCTGGCATCCAAATATAGTACAGCGTCACTGCCGCGGATCCAGGTCCAATGAAACAATCAACTTTGATTTCGGGGCGAGGGGTTTTTATATGGGGCTGGGTACTTTCTATGTTGTCGGGAGAAACATGCAAAACGGATGGACCAGTGACAGCGGCTCCTTTAACATTTAATTAGGTGCAGTCAGCACACAGCTAGACACTCGGGAATCCTGCAGCAAGAAATTTTGCTACATTTTTCCCTCCGGAGAGTATGAACATGGTGAAGCAACATGGACATGCCGGGATGTCCTTCAAATTTTCGATTCTATGCTGGAAACGGTAAATGGTCAGTCTGGACCGGAGCATCAGCAACTCACTCTCGGACCAGCACCCTTTCGGCACAAACAACGATTGCCAGTTACATGTGAGAAAAGTTGGTTGTGTCGGTCGAAAATCCAAATGGCCACTGTACAAGTTCAATGGCCGATTGATGCGTAGCGTCGCACTTTCCAACCATAATAAGGTACTGCTGACATCCAAGGCTCCATGGTCAGGTCTCCAATCATCTAAAATGACCACTTGGGACTGCGGCAAATCTAAGAGAGGATACGACCCTCGAGCTGGACAGGCGAACACCTCGGCTGCTCTGAGGAGGGCACATCAACGTCTGGCCGTCCAAAAAGGGGAGGCCACAAACAAGGAAATAAGGTCTACCATGTTAAGAATGCATGGCAAGAGTTGGGTATTGTTGGTCCCCATAGCTACAGGTTGATAGATCTCGATGGTACCAAGGCGTGAAAATCCCGTTACAAGAATCAATTCCCAGTTACTGGACTCGTCTCGGGCATAAACAAATATGTGCATAGTACTTGAGTCCCCCCGGGGGGCAGAAACTTGTCCGCAAGTGAGGATCTTTTTAAAAAATATGATCATTGGGAAACGGGTGAGGGTCAGAAACCATGTGATGTGAAAGCGGTAGCCAAGGCACGCGCTGGAAAATTTCACGCAATGGCTTCAAAATGAAGCTTTTGCCCTCGTTTCCGGAACCTGTGAAGCATACTGCATCTCCCTTCTTCTGCATGCCCAGCATGAGGGCCTGACGCAAATGTTGGCAAAGCTGCCCCTCCTCAATGTTATTGTTGCGGAGAATCTCGCGAGCTGCTGGTGCCCAAGTTCTGTCACAACAACACTGTCGCCCCAAGGCGGCAGTGACACGCTTCCACGTAGTTGTCTGAGAATCTGCGATGACGCGATCACATGATTCTAGTGTGCAGCACATGGCGACCTTCTCTCTGATGGTGTTGTTTGTGCGGAAGAGGTAGTTCAGCAATCTTTCATTTCCGGAATTTCGCCCATGCTGAAGGAGTTTAGCAAGCAGGACAGGGTCATCGACAGTGAGCCCAAGCTCTTTCACTATTGGCCATAACTCCAAGTCAGAGAATTTGCATGGCCCACGCTTGCCCGCAGACCAACGCTGCAAAAAACGCTCTGCCACCTTCTCTTCAATTGCAGTACTGTCCAAGACCCCATTGATCGCATCTAGAAGAGGCGGATGCTTCCGGCCCCCACTGCACCACAACAAGGGATCTTTGTCCAAGGCGGACAGGCCCTTCTTGTCAGATGGCAACCAGAGGTACCGCAACATATGGGCATATTGCATTTTTCTGTGCTTGCTGTGGTCATCAATAGCAATGTTGGCAAAATGAGCAATGTAGCCAGCTTTCGACAACTCTTTTTTCCATCCAACCCATCGACAAGGGTGCGACAATGCTGTCGGCACATGGAAGTGCCACTGTCCACTGCCATGCGTCTCCCGTCAGCATATTGTGTGATGAGATGATATAAGGATGAGGCTCCGGGAGGTGAGTGTCAATTTGCGTGGTGCAATCCTAATGTAAATGGAGTAATCAGGGTAAGGGGTGGCGAAATAAGGGTAAGACTTCCAGAGTGCAATCCCAATGTAAGTGAAGCAAATAAGGTTAAGGATTCGAAAAATACAGGGAAGACTTCCGGACTGCAATCCTAATGGAATTGGAGCAAATAAGGTTAAGAACCTGGAAATTCACAATCAAAAGAATTAGATGATTCTATTCATTTTCTTATTATGTGGACTTTCTTAACCGTATTTTGCTCCGTGCCTACAGGATTTGCCCAACAAGCTCCTAACAGTATTTTGAGATGTCTTAACCTTATTTGGCTCCGCGCCTATGGGATTTGCTCAACCAGCTCCTAACAGTATTTTGAAATGTTTTAACTTTATTTTGCTCCGTGTCTATAGGATTTGGCTTCAAAATCTGTTCTCCACACCAAGGGTAAAATGGCAAGGGCGGAACATTTGATCAGCTCAAACCGCATGGCCATGAGAATTCTGACTTTGCCAGAGGCCGCAAAAGATAAAACACCCAAAGTGATTTCGGCACATGAAATTGGGATTGGCGAAGGATTCAACATGGGAACCTTTGAACCTGATGCCTTGATTGAATTCACATTTGTCTCTCCTTGCAACATTTTCGAACGTAACACTCCCTGACATGTCGCCCTTGGCTTTCCAAACAGTCACTTTGATGACCCAATAAGCGGCTTTTTTCAAACAGGCGCAAGGATGTTGACTTCAACGCCTTCGGCGTATGCATCCGCATAGCTCACCTTCTGCTTTTGAAGAAAATGAGGACGATTTCTGCTGCAGCTCAACCGCATCCTTTTCGGAAGCATGAATGCTGTAACCTCACTCAGCTGCACGGCGAGCAATGAGCCAAGCCAGGTCACCCGTCGTTAAGCCTTGGGCTTTTTTCATGAGACGAGATCTGCGGCGAACCTGGCAAGAAAGATATTGACAGGCGCGCATGCAGTCACATGGCCAACGTTTGTTGACATGCATCAACCCTGGCAAGCTCAGGGCTCATGTCCCCCGCCTCCTTGCGAATCTCTTTGGTCGATTCTTTCAGCTGCTGCTTCAGCACGGCCCTTGCTGCGCGTAAGGCTGGCAACTGGTCTTGTCCACGAGTGAGTGGTGCAGCTCCAGCTGGCACTGCGGCAGCTGGTGCAGTGGCAGCTGCATCATCCGACATGGTAAAAAGAGAAGTAGCTGAACCACGGTGGGTTCCAAACGCTTGAGGCTTTTGTAGCAAAAAGGCTGCAGAACCCATTGGTCATCCCAGCTGCCCTGATGCATTTCCTGTACCATCTGCGTTGCATGTGAAGATGTTTGGGTAGTTTTCTGGTAAAAGTATCAAGAAACAGTTTATAAATATATATTATGTGAACCTGTAGTGTTCATACTATGACAAGCACGGCTTGGAACCATCACTGATACAGGGCCTACATTTCCAGCCCCCTAAAATGAAACCTTGGAAGCTTCAAGGCCATGGGCCCTCACAGTATGTATATGTATATGTATATATATGTATATATTACATACACATACATACATGTATATAATATTATGTATATATGTATATACCTGAATACCCTCAGGCCGGGGGTGCCGCCCAGAGGTTTATCATGGGACCAACTCTTTACATATGGTTTTTTTAGGGGTTCATTGTTTTGTTTTTTGAGTTTTACTTACCACGGTTTCAATAAGATGTTACTTTCAAGGCTTTCTTGCGTTTCATGTCAGATTTAGGTTTTAGGATTTGGATTTGGGGTTTAGGGTTTTGTGTTTTGGAGACAAGTCTCGTCAGCCAAGTTGCCATTTCACCGACGTACCAACATGCAAAAAACACTGGCCATGCGCAGTTAAAACCCACTTCGCCGGGCAGCACCCCCGTCCTGGCCGTATATGCATTAATATATATATATATATATATTATTTATATATATATGTGCATACCTGTGTATGTATGGTATGTTATGTTGTGTTGTGTTATGTTATGTTATGTTATGTTGTGTGATGTTATGTTATGTTGTGTAATGTAGTGTAATGTAGTGTAATGTAATGTAATGTAATGTATCTATGTATCTATGTATCTATGTATCTATGTATCTATGTATCTATGTATCTATGTATCTATGTATCTATGTATGTATGTATGTATGTATGTATGTATGTATGTATGTGTTGAAAGTCTCAGCATTTCGGCCAATACATGCTGAAACTCCAGCTTCACATCTGATGCTTCCTCTGTTCCAAACAGCCATTTTTTCGGGCCTTCAGCTGCAGAGGATTGAACCTCAGAACTCTGAAAACTGAATTTGATCATGCACTAAGTTTTTTTCATTGTCCTAAATCCTTTACAAAAATCCGAACTTCAAATGACATTCCATTAAAATCTACTGCAAAAATCAAGGGGCTGATCTGGGGATTCTGGTGGAAGCAGTGGCCCATTTCTTCACCATGTCTGGGAAGAAACACTGCAGCTTGGGGCACCCAACCAGCTAGTGAAGGATTGCACCTCGATTTTGCCGGTGCCAGGAACTACTGCGGCCTCCCTTGTGGCGCCAATGGTCTTTTTCGTGTTTAAACACATCTCAAAAGTATGAAATGTAACGCAATGCGGGAAAGGATGAAAAATGAACATGTATATAAGTATACATATATATATATATATATCAGCCATTATCAGCCAATTTTGCTGGAACTCAAAGAGTACTGTGAGAACATGTCTCGAAAACATCAACCAGTCGGCCGCAAATGATGGCCCAGGACCCAACCTCGATTTTTCTACTCGAATGACAGTCATTTTGAATGGATTGCCCTGATTGCCCTGACCGAGCGCCAGAAAATGTGAGATTGTGTGAGATTTTTTGAAGGTTCAAACTCCAGAATTATATCATTTGTTGTATACTCCATATTGTAGTGATATACCATTTTGTTCAAACTCCAGATGGTTTGGAACTCAGCGTGAATTCACTACCTCACCTGATAATTGTATTGTCACCGGATCCTCCTGTTCATTCGTAATGATACCGCATCATTCTCCCTCAATCCGAAATATCCTCAACCATGACGACCGAAGCAAATCAACAACAGGACGAAACAACAACAATCGCTCACTCACAGCAAGTGGTCCTTATTTTGTATCTCCACAAAGGATCTATATAACTTTCAATACCACCCAATATATATCCCAATATCACCTAGTTGTTGAGAATGCGCTTCAGAAGATTGAAGTGTACATCACCATCAAGATGCTGGGGTCCCTCGCCATCCTCGCTTCCCGTTCCTTTTTGGGACCATTTTTTCCCCGGCTATCCCTGGTGCCAAGTGGCCGTTTCCGGAGACGAGGGCGACAGCCGCTCTAACTTGTCCAGTGCATGGAAAGTGAAGCGATCGATCACTGCCTCTCTGGTGCGTCAATGGCCCAGTAATAAACCCATTGTCTGGGGATGGATTTTTGCCCATCTATAGCAATATAAGGGATGGCTGTTGGGTTTACCACATTACTTTCTATGCGTCTGTCAGTAGATTGGCTGAAAATCTTAACCAGAAAACCACGGTTTTCCCCATCAAACATAGGGGTTTCCTGTAAATTCTGCCTTAAGCCACTCCACTGCATCTGTGAAGAATGAAAGGTATCTTCCACTTCACGAACCACGGGGAGTCGAATCAACAAAACTCGAGTAGTTCACCGATGATGGGAACAGAATCCAAGCAAAATGCGGATATCACCCTTTAACCCACAAAAACAATGGAATGAGAACGGATGAAATGCGACCTATATGTCATGTACGTACTGTATGCGTACATATGTATGTATATATATGGCATATATATATATATATATATCGCTGCATGTATATACATATGGCATATAAAACATACAAACAACCAACATGCCATGGGCACGCCAAGGTACGACACCGATCTCGTGGTCGATGTGGTGGCTGTAGCTGTTCTCCTGAAAAGCTGGACCTGTGGATATATAATGATTATAACATATCAGGTTGATATTATATACTACTGGCATCATTGTTATTGTTTTTGTTATTGATATATATATATATACATATCTATTATATATACACTACATATATATATACTATATATATACTATATACATACTAAATATATATACTATATATATATACTATATATATATACACTACACTATATATATACTATATATATACTATATATATACACTATATATATACTATATATATACTATATATATACTATATATATACTATATATATACTATATATATACTATATATATCTACACTGTCTCTGTATAGATATATATGGGATTGTATAAAAACCCGGTGTCTTTTTTAATGTCCCAAAATCATGTTGTCGTTTTTTTACTCTTATCGTTTTCTCAGGTGGTGGGCTCTCTGTACTAGAAATGTGATAAAACAAATGTCATGTTTCCCTTTCATGTTCCTTTCATTTTGCTTCCATGTTCCTTTCGTGTGGATTTCATGTCGTATTCATTTCCCTTAATGTTCCTTTCATTTTGTATGTGTTCCTTTAATGTTCCTTCATGTTCCTTTCATGTTCTTTTCACTTGGCATTCATGTCCTTTCATTTTCCGTCGCTATGCATCAAACATACAGGTCTTCGAAAGGTGATATGTTCAGACCGGTCAGGTGGATATCCACCAAAAAGGCAACAAAGGCTCACGTTTGCATCATATTTCGCCATCGTTTTTGTTATCGTGTTGCTATCGTTTTGGAGGCCGGTAATGCATTGGTAGTGCTAAGGGGCAAGCCAAGCTAAAGTTAAAAGCCCGGGGTCATTATACTGTATATATACTGTGTGTAGATATATATATATATATTTATACTGTATATATATATATACATATATACTGTATTTGTATATATACATCTATACTGTATTTACATATATATATATAATATATGTATACGTGTATACTATCTATATATATATATACATTTATACTGTATTTATATGGACTGTATATACATTAGATGTACTCATTCTGGAGTAGAAGTAGAAAGAATATACAATTGGACCATCTCCTGTTTGGGAGTGAAGTTGGTAGATATTCCAGCTTTTCCAGGATTATATACAGATATGATACAGGCTTCAGCCCAGGGTGAGTGTGCCAGAATCATCTTTTCCCCATACAGAATGCTGTTCTTCAAAGAACATGCAAGTAACCCCAATTTGCAATGCAAATCTATGTTTTCCTACTGAACATATTTGGAGGTGCCCATTCAATTATGGGGTACCCCTAGATCATCCAATTCAACAAAGGCTGTTCCATTATGAATTTTAAACCATCCAGCTATTGGGGATCCCCCCTGAAATCTCTGCCTTCTTACCGCTGCTGCCAATGGCAAGGACGCCGGGAGAGTAGAACCTGGCAATCAAACATCCACCATTAAAATTCATCAGCCTGAAAAATTGGGATGAAACTGAAATTAGTGGCTATTATATGCTATTATTATATAATAGTTCCTGTTAAAAATTAGTGGGGCTAGATGTTCCTATTGAAAATTTGGGCTAGTCTAATGAGTCTATTGCAAGGTGTGTTTTCCACAATATATATAATATATATATATATAGAGCCGAATGAAAAAGCATGAGGACACATGCAACGTCCAACGGTCGAAATATGTTTCATTTGGTAAGCCGAGATATACTGGGAGAAAGGATAAAGCATAGAGTCAATGGGAATTCCAGGATCCTAAAATGGAGGTACTGTACCATATAAGACCATATTTTGGGGGGTATATCCCCTTACATAGCCCTTACATAGACCTTATATATGGTAGGTACCTCCAATTTAGGTTCCTGAAATGGCCGTTGATAGAGCAATGTACAGAGTATGTCATGTTGTCCTGTGGATACCACTGCAACACAGTGGAGGTGCAATCGGATCAGTATCTATTGCAGGTAATTCATAGGGATATGAGTGGGATACCATGGTTGCGGGCCAAATTTGTTGGACAAGAATACGCAACAGGCTATGGGTCGAGGATTCAGTCCACACTTCTCAAATGAACCATAAAGGGATGGAGCAGCATTTTTCCCATTTTTTCCCATTTTTTCCCAGATACCCACATTTTAGGCTGAAGATTGTGTTTTTTTTTTGAATGTTCAAATTTTGGAGAAATGTCCCATATTGTCCCATCCATCCCATCCCCTCTAACATATTCTAACATAAGAACTTTCACTTCCCAAATATCTTCACAATATGTCTGAAATCCCCAGGTCTTGCTGCTGAAGTTCCAACTTTTCGTGGAAATATAAAGCTACCCTCCAGTAAATGAACATAGACCCTGGTAGTCATCGGGCTTGGAAGATTAGTTTCCTCTAAAAACGGTGATTTTCAGGGTCCAACTGTTAATTTACCAGAGGGTTACGCCCTGTTCGCAAAGCTGGGTCCCACTGGGAGCTGCTGCTGGTTTTGCAGCGTGGCAGCTTGACATGTGTCGCTCACCCAGAAGATCTGCTTATAGCGCCGCCTTGAAAGTGGCACTGGCTGAACAGCTGAACACACAAATAACCTCCGCTCATCAAATATGGCAATGGAAAATTCCCCACAAACCTCGAATCATATATACATATATCATATATATATATCATACATATATCATATATACATATATCATATATATGTATATCATATATATATACCATGTATATATATATACATACAACCTCTGGGTAATCAGAGCATCCTTGTGGGTCCGGGCAGTGAACATCAACAGTATGACCGCTAGCTTTTTCAACTCAACCCGGACGTGTTGCAGATCTCAGATTAAAGGAAAAACAGCCGTTCAGTTCGTTTAAGTGATGTATTTGGTTTTAAAAAAATCGAAGCTTAACGGCTTAACCCACCATTTAAGAAACAAATGGAAAACGCATTGAAACCTCCCTAAAGTGGTGAGATCATGGTGAGATCTTTCAAAAAATCCATCAAGTCCCTGATGGCTGGCCCTTGGCTCCGCGCTGCTGCTGCATCTGCTTGAAGGCATCTGCAATATCCGTGGAAGTCAGCTCTTCCCAGTCCTGAACAAAGGCCCGTTGATAGAGAGATCCTGCAGAAGATCTATGGAATATGTATCGAAATGTATAGAAAATGTATCGAAGTGTATAGAATATGTATGGAATTTCGGAAAAATCTCACTAACTTGATGGAAGATTCAGATGGAAAGTCCATATTTCATCTACTTCTGGATGATTAGAACTATGTCAACTATGAAGGCTGTAATAATAAGCCTCAATAAGGTTTACACATGTATTAACATATACAGGTCTATGTGTAGATTATATAATATATATATACATATATATATACATATATATATACATGTGTGTCGTTGTCATCCAATACGTTGATTGATTCAGAGCTTTCCAGAAAGGCAGTTTTTACGGTTTCTCACCTGGAACTTGATGAACTCTTCGCCCGAATGCCCGGTGATGAAAATGAAAATGTTGCCTTGGCCAACGCGGGGCCCCGTTGGCCCCGATGATGATGTCTCAATGGTAGTGAAATGATTAGTCTGATTCGTGTTCATCATAGTCAGCCAATATCAGTAGTAATCCAGGTGGTAAATCATTTTTGGGGGATTCCTCAAATTCGTAATCAAAATTACGAGGTATTCAAGGGAACCCACAGATCACAATGGTCTTTTCAGGCGGGTCCGTTCTGAAAAGCGAGCTTAGAAGTGCCGATTTATTTGTCTGTGTGCACTCCCTGTACGAACTCTCAGGTTCACCAGGTAATCTGGAAGTAGTCTTGCCAAATTATATTTAATCCGCTTCGAAAGTTTAAAACTATACCCATAGGATCCATGGTGCTGCTATATATGGTACTCATGGATTCCATCAATATACCCCAGTCATGTTAGCATATATACCAGCACCATGGATCCTATGGGATATAAAATGAAATGACCCACCAGTCTTTGTAAAGTCCGTCAGAATCCATCATCTCTGTGTTTTTGTTGGTGGATCTGCCGCCCGTGACTCGTCTTTGGGGGTCTTTGGCAGAATGTCGGAGGGTTCGCGTGGAGAACAAACCATTGAAATATATTGAAATCATGTATTATGGATTTTTATCATATTGAAATATATTGAAATATATTGAAATCATATCTCAGGGCTATTTTTATGGATTTTTCACATGGATGTGGGTCAAAGACATTGGATACACCAAGAAAAGGTGGGTACCTAAAAAAAAATATCCCAATATGAAATATCCCCCTTAAATGGTACCAAATACATCCATGTTCATCCCTTACACCCATGGTTTCTGGGGGTGTGGAAAAGAACGGGGAAAGGGATTGCTGATGTTTTTTTATTCATAATCCAATAATCCTCTGGACCAGAAAAATATCGTTAGTCCTCATCCAATAATCATAAGTATGAAGTATCAGCATCCAATAATCTGGATTCGTAATTTCATGGTAATTGTCAATATCATATGGTACATGATCAATACTCGTCAATGATGATAATGATGATTACTTACTCTCCAATAATAATCCATCATCCAGACCTATCCAATTATCATTCGTGGCACTAATCATGATGATGATGATTACTTACCACTGCATCTACTACTAATCTGTTAAAAATTGCTATTATCAACAGAAAAGATTAGAAAAGATATCATTATCACCAATTCTCATCTCACGAGTCGTCATCATCATCATCATCATCATCATCATCCTCCAGAAAATCCATGGACCCTTCATTCCATCGAAATGATCCAATTCCTGGGCCCGGCACTTGAGGCATCGGTCAACAAGCGCTTGTTGCGAGGCGTGCTGGGAGGATGGCGACCTGTAGGAAATGCGTCACGGGGTTCATGAGGGGATTACCTTGAAATCTAGGGGGGTTCATGAGGGGGTTCCTATGCTTTCCAGCAAGATTTTCCCTTAAGGCCCTTGGGGTATAGACTTTGGTTTTATTTGGCGATGGGTCAAAAGTTTCGGCCCGGAAAAACCAGAGATTTTGGCCATGCTCAGTATTTTTAGGGAGTACCCGATTTTGCCAACCAAAAATATAGGGGTTCACGAACAAACAGAAATTTTAAGAAGTGTAAAAATGGCACTTGCATCAACCGAAAATGGTGATTTCGGCGACAAGAAAGTGGAGATGTACAGTAAAGTACCCATGGAAGATGCAACTTGGAGTTGCTGCGCCTAAAAAGTATTCTCAGTCGTTTGAACCAAATGGTGCATGCCCACTGGGAAAGTCAAAGATCATCTTCAGCCTACATCTAGAGCAAGGGTGTTCAATTATGATGTGTTGCAGGACTAAATTCCTCATCGGGGTTGCTAGCATTCCAAACAACAAACTCAAACAAAGTAACCAGGTGCTGATCTAATAACGGTAACCACCATTCAGAATAGGACAAGTATCCATAAATCACAAATTATATAATATTGAATAAAATGAAAATTACAAATGATTTTCGGTGTATGTGAGCAGTAATTTTCTATTGCCATTGTGTGTTTTTTCGGCTACAGGATGAGGCCGAATGCCTCCGCTGTGCAAAAAAGTCACCACTGAGGACTTTTTACTGTCAGAATATCTCACACCAGTCATGAAAAATTGTGACCGTCATGGTGTGAGATATTCTGTGGTGGATGTTTTTCATTGACTTGTTACTGTAAATCAATTGTGGAAGGTCATGAAAAATGAATAAAATGACCCCACTGTTAGAAGACCTACTCTAACGATGCTTGATATATTGATGTACGATCATCATGCTAAGGCATTTGGGCCAGCAAACTCCAAGTCTGATTGAAGTAGAAGTGGTTTATGTCCTAAAAGTATACTGTATAGATATGTATAGATTCCAAATGAACCTCTTGAACCATGCTGTTTTCCCCAACAGATCTCGCTGTGCCTGTGAGAAGTCTCAAGAAGTTTTCTACAGAGACTTCATCACCACGATAGTCCACCTGCAAGCTACGCTGCTTTCCACTGGAAAGCCATGACCAGAGAACTGACGTCGGGATTCCTGGGTCATTGCTTCTGATTTTTGCATGGAAGCCGCAGAATATCAAAAAAAAACCTGTCGAATTCGCACCTCCACCTCGGTCCCATAGAGATTCAGCTTGTGCTGCCTGGGAAAAACTGAAAAAAATTCAGGGATCCAGGGGTTAACTCAGTTAACTCCTCCCATGTGTTCCGAATGTCAGCACTTCCTTTGTGATTTTTCAAGGCTATTGTGCACCGAAACCCAGGATAGGCCAGGGCACTTCTCATTGAAGACCGTTCCGGGCTTGGCATTTCTGGAGTTGCAAGGCACGTCCTGGGGATTCAGGTGGTCAGCTGATCATCTTTGTCATTTCCCACATCCATGGAGGGTTTTTTTGTGCCTAGATTTTGCTGATCATTGATCTAGATTCATCACCAAACTGGGCCAGAAACACACTGCTATGGCATGGGAGGGCGTTCCTTAAATACGTGTGAAGACGTAAATTTCAACAAAATGGCTGAGCAGGTAGAAACCTCTGCAAGAGACCAGGGCCTCTGTTTTGGGTGACATGGATGGGGGTCATTAATATCTAAGGTGCCAAAAAAATGCACAACACTGAAGATGATCGAAATCTGATCAAACTATTCAAGGTCTAAGGCTTCTAAGGTGTCAAAAAATGTCAAAAAAACATCTAACGTTTCAATCTGATCAATCTGCTGCTTCTTTTTTATCCGGTTGATCTCGATCCCCAGCAACATCAGATCCAGGGTGATCCCCACCTCCGCCATCATCAAAATGATCTGCGAGTCGGGAATGCCCAAGCGCTTCACCGTGTGATAGAAGGACAAGGTCTGGGGCTGACCGGAATAGAAGGCCTTACCAAGTTTGGATGTGAAGTATGTCAACGATCACAAAGAAAGGGTATTTGAAAAAAATGTGTATATGTTATGTATAATATATATATATATATTGATATATTAAGTTTGTAATAGTTTGTATAATATGGTGAATATGATACATATATGACATATATATATATAGGGCATCCATGTACAAAGATGTATATATGTTCGTACATCAATTTGCCAAGGTCTGGATGATGGAATGTACGGATCTTGAATTGTGATTGATCGTAAAGTAAGTTAGAACTAAAATTCATGCAACAAGTGTGTGTGTGTGTTGCCATCTTCTACCTCTCCCCTTTACCGGACTAGGATAATTACGATATCTAAAAATTTGATCTAGTTCTAAGCTCACGAAAACTGGGAAGTGTCTTGGTTTGAAGGTGTTCTTATCTGTTGTACTGCAGTCCTAGAGAGGCGGCCAGATCGCTGTATGTGATTCCGCAGCTCACCAAAATGCTCAAATGCGATCCTCTGAACTGTGTAATTTGTCTGCTTCCTGCATCCCACTATCAACTCCTAGTTGGTGAATTCGACTCAGGGAGAAAAAAAGAGAGAGAGAGAGAGAGACTTCCATTTGTGTAGGCGGTATCAAAGACACAACCCAGCTCCAACAATGGGCCCTTCTTCCCATCCTCTACTCAAGGCTTTCCTGGGGATCCTCGGGCTTCTGCTTCTAACATTTTCAAGTCTTATGATGCCAAATCGACATAAATGGAACACCCCCCGCGTGTAGAATAAGACAACTAAGCAGGATTATAAACCACTGCCTGGGAAGCTTCTCTAAGAGGCTTCACCATTTTTTTCTCGGATTTCTTTGGTCTTGCCAGCTTCGTCAAAATGCGACCAGCACCCACCATTTCTGAGACCAGATGCATTTGCAGCATGGCGATAGTTGTACCAATACTTGGAGGTCTCAACCAGCACCGCCCAATTGTTGCCTGTCCAACGTTGGGGATGGGCGAGGTGACATGCTGTTGGGTCTTACGCAACTGCCATAGCTGCGTTTTCAACCTCTTCCCATGTTGAATTTCATGCTTGTAGGTCTCAGAAACAAGCTGACCGGCCAATTTCTCAAAGCAATTTGATGATCAGCCATGTCATACTCCATCTGGCAAGTTTAAGCTTGCTAATTAAAAAAAAAAACATGTGGGTTTATCCGAAAAGGGGGTATCTCATTCCATCCACTACTGGTTCATCGTTATTATCAATTCACTTCTATCAAACAAGTGTGGTTAACCGTCATCACCATCATCCTTCAACCCCAAAATCCAGTGGTTCAAAAACACACAATTTTTGATTCATGAAAAAAAAAGCCAAAAAAAAACACGGGCTATCCGGCTATCCCCCAAGCTTGGAGATTCCTCTGCTGAGTTGAGCACGTTCGAACGTGCCCAGGTCAGCGTCAAGGGCGTGACTGACAGGCGCCAGGAGTAGGCTCCTGGGACCCCTGGGATGACATGGATTTCACCACGTGAGATGGGATAAATCCCCTCCAGGTTCCTCAAACATTTTTTTAGCTGGGAAATCCATGGAAATCCCCCAAAAAAATGGAGGTTTGATGGAAAAAGATGGGAAAATCATCTACAAATGGGGGATGTGAACAACTGCCACGGTTGATTACTGGAGAGTATCCAGCAGAGTATCCAGCATTGCCACGTTTGATTACCAGAGCATAACCAAGGGGGTTAACGTTTCCATGGATTTCAGGGGAAATCGACATCGATTTCAGAGTGTTCCATGGTTTTCCGACGTTCCCTTAAACCAATTCTGGGGCACTGGGCCCACAAGCTTCACAAATCAAAAAGCAGGGGGTTGGACAAGGTGGATCAGGGAAACTGATGGAAAGGGTCAAACTTATCAGCAATAGTAGTTTGCTGACTCAGGAAAGCTGTCAGAATCATCCGTACTGATGAATCCCAAACGACATCATGCAAACTCTGACAAACTCAGAAAGATACGCCCGTTCATGAGCAACCAGAGGTCTAAGTTCTGCCCGTTATGCCCGTTATGCTCCGTCCTCCAGCACAGCCACAGCCACAGACACCCCATTGCAACACTGGAGACTGTGTTAGCTCATCACCGTGCAATCCGTGGAACTTTCTGCGGTTGCCATGGGGAATTTGGTGTCAATTGATGTCACATGATCCTGGTCTGCTGTGAACCTGATGATTGAAGTCTAAGCATCTACTCCCTGTCCGTGTGGCTTGGCTTGGTTTTAAAATTAAGTCGCGCTGTGCTGAACCAAGTCCCAGGAATTGGACGAGAGGAAAAGTTACAATTTATGTACCAGTAGTGGGGAAAATAATTAATGGGTTTCCTGTAACGTTCAAAACGTTTGAAGCCAAGAAAATCCAGCTGCACCGCCTGTCATCTTCATCTTAGCCCGAGCCCCCAGTGGGAGAAAAGTTGTGGATGAAGCTACCTCTCACAACAAAAGCCTTGTTTGTGCAGGATCAAACACAAACATATGTGGTGATTGTAGTAGACTCAGGGGATGTTTGATCATAGAAATTATTTATTGTTGAATGTTCCATTGGGGGTCTTACTATCTTCTAGTCCTCTGATGATTCTTGACCATCCATGTCGTGATCAAGCCTATTGTTTTGAAAAGAGGTAGTTTGTTCTATGGATCAACACTAAACTCTCTAAACAGTACGCTGGTGTTCACAACAAATCTTAGCTGGTAGCAAGAATGATTTCCATCAGGAAAAACATGGAAAAAAATATGGGTTGCTTAGTAGGCCGTATGGTAAACCCATCTAATCCCTGAAAACTTAAAGCCTGAGTGTATGGCCAAATCCATCCAGAAAATCATGTGGGACAGACAGTCGAGGGCCATCGACTGCAGGCAATGGATGCAGCCAAGGATTTTAGCTTTTCATAGGGCACAATCATAGTGAATCATCATCAAAATAGCAGGCTCCTCACTTTTCTTTCATCCTTTTTTTGGGAGAGAAGAACCTGAATTTCCCCTTTTTTGGATCACACCCGTTTCATTTTCTTGAGATCAAAATCTTCTTAAGGTATTCATCATTCAAATCAACCCCATTCCAGTACTCATTTTGCTTGCCCTTTGCCACGCAATCGGCGCCTTTGCACCAGGGTGTGCTCAACTGGATGTGCTTAGCACACTGAGCGGGCCACCCCGCGCGCTGCCGCCTGTGTGAAACGACGATGCCTAACTAGCTCCACAACGATCCATGCAAAGAGAAAGAGACTTCAGTGAACCACTCCCCTGTGCCTAACTCTGTGCGACCTGGCACATTCTATGAGACTGACTCCCCATTTCAGCGAGGAACTTCGGATTTGTCATAGGTGTGAGCAGAAACAACAAATTTGAAGGTTGATACAGTAATTATGCAGAGTTCCATCAATGTGCTGCTCGACCCCAGACGTTCTTTTTTGCTTCACTGAAGCTCATCGAATGACAAAATGAATTCAGGATGAGTCCTGGCATATTTCGGGAGCAGCTGAAAGATGAGGGTGACGGTGACAGCCCAGAGTATCTTTGATCAGCTGGTGTAAGAGATTCCATTCAAGAACGTATACACTTTTGAAACCTCAGCAAAAAAAACAAGTCAAACAATACCAAAGGGCAAAGTCTTGGCCTTCTGGGCCCAACTCTGGGCAAAGGCGTGTGCATGTTCAGAGCTTACCCTCTGGTAAACTAACGTAACTATGGAAAATCACCATTTTTAATGGGAAAACTCACTATAAATGGCCATTTTCAATTGCTATGTTAGTTTACCAGAGGGTAACAACAATCATGGGTGTTCAACCAAACCGCATCACACCGCGGTGAACCGGCGACCTCCCAACAATCAGGGCTTTAACTAGCCATCGATCATTGCGGGGTTCTCGGGGTCACCCTTGGGAGAGGTTGGTTGAATACCCAGCCCCCTCCACTGAAACGCGTGAAGTTGCTACAGTGACGCATCGTATTTCTTGTGTGTGGTGCTTGTTCAAACCGATTGTGGTTTGTGTAA
>CAMXCT020003580.1:535783-559687 GCA_947184155.2 Cladocopium goreaui | reverse complement strand
CAATCATAGCTGAGAGTCAAAGATCGTGTTTATCTTTCGTCTTGGTGGAGGCTTCAGGTTGGGCTTGCCACTGTGATGGGCGCTGTCCTTCTGCTGCAAGAGCGCTGTTGATTTCCAACCACATTGATGAGAAAGAGTTCACTACTGCAATTTTTTCAGCTTTGTTCCATGGACGGGGCAAGCAACGAAAGATAGCTTTGTTGGGTTCCTTTGCAAATGAGGGAAATCTTTCATCTGGGCCCCAATGAAGGAGATCTACCCACAGGGCAGTGTGTGCTTGGCACCATCGGCTTCCGCCTTTCCACTGCTCCATGTGGAGGCGTCAAATAAAAGTATCCAGCCGCGCTTCAACCTTTAAGATGGCCGTACGGGGTTCTCAAGTGCTGTGCCCGTCACGCAAACAAATGGAATCTCTAAAATAATCGTGCAAACAAAGAGCCCAACTAAACCCACCGCGCTGTGGCGAGAACACAATTTTGGTGTTGCGGGCCAGACGGTTTAGTACCCTCCTAAACGCTCCGCGCTGTGGCGTGAGATCCATTTTGGCCGGTCAGCTCACATTCTAAGAAAGATTTTTTTAGTAGGTCTTTTTGATCGAATTGAACCAACTATACGCTATACGCTGGCCATGTTTTTCCGCAAATTTCCACGGTTTTCAGGGTATAGTAGGCCAAGTTCATCAACTATACGCTCCGCGCTGTGGGAAAACGCCAACACATCGACTAGCCCATGCGCGCGCTCGTGGGCCTGCTTTTAAGCAACGCATGGCCGGCAGCCTTATGCCTAGCCGACTTACCGACTTCTGTTCTGTCTTGTTCTCCACGATGGCCTCAAGAGGGCCAGCATCAGAAAACAGTGACAAATTGCATCTGCAAGCCAAAGCAACACAGTTAAGATGCCTGTCGCAACGCTTTGTGCTGCTGCTTCAAGTGGTTCAGCTCGCGTACCAGAACCTGCAATAGATTCCTCCACACATGTTGTTTCCTTTGTGACCCTAGAAACTAGGGCCATAAAGGACTTTGAACCTGCTGCCGCCAAAACCTTCCCCCATGGTACTAAGTACCGCCCTACTCCCGATAGAGAAGCTTTCAATCACAAGACTTTGAGACTTCAGATCCAACCCGCAAGGTACCCCCAAATGCGACCCCAACACCATGTCCAGCCACTAACTAACCCACCAGGACACGCCCAAGAGCCACATGAGCGATATCGTTGTACTAGGGAGGTCCTTTTGAGCGAAGCCGGTTTTGAGAAGGTTTTCCGGACCCAGAATTGGGTCCGTCGGAGGAAGCTGTTTTGTAGATGATTTGGTTTCTTGTTGGGGCAAGAGGGGTGCATATCGGTTGCTGCTTGAACCCAGTTGAAGGTAGCTTTTTATTATTTCGTTTCGTCTGGTGGCTTGATTGTTTGCTGCTAAAAGAAGGCGCATCAGCCTTTTGCAGCCTTAGGTGATTGCTTGAAGTGTTTCTTGCTGTTGCGGAGTTTGTGGGTTTTCGCGAAGGGGGCCGGCTTCCATTTGAATGATTGTATTGAATACTTTACTGCCCCTTGTTGGCCCCCCTTGCCCCTCTAGACTCCTACCGAAGTTTGCAGCCCAGAAAGGACATGAATTATGATCTTTTCAGTCAATCCCGTTATTAATTAATAGTATTAATTTAAAACGGGATGGAGTAAGAATCTGCTTAGGGAAAGATGTGGGAAGGTGAAGTATTGAAGGCTCTCTTACTCCGCCATCGTTTCGATATCGTGTCAATTACATTGGGTAATTGAATTAAAACATACCACGGAGTAGCGGAGTAGGGGTAATTGAATTAAAACATACCACGGAGTAGCGGAGTAGGCGGAGTAGCGACGGATTGGTGAATGTTGCCTGGGTGGTGCTGCATTGCAATCGCCGCATTGGAGCAAGGGAACGGAGACAGCTGATACCACATGTGCGCTTTCAGGCTCCATTTCTGGGGCCGGAAAGTCAATTGAAATCAGGCTTCGCATGTGCGGGCCTCCTCTGTTCCAACTCTATATGCTTGTTGCTTAACTAAACGCAGTTGTCATTTTTGGTTCGTTGCAGGGGTCGGCCTTTGCTGTTAATTTTGCGATTTTGCGGTCTCATTTTTGGTACCGCCAGACGGTCCCAAAAATGAGACCGTGAAAGTGCTTTTCTTTTGTTTTTTTACTAAGCGGTGCATGCGGTCCCAAAAATGGGACCGCCTGGCGGTCCCATTTTTGGGACCGTGTTTAGGTTCATTTTTCGAAGTTTGTTGTACAGTATCAAGGTTGCAGAAGCGCAACGATTTGGTTTCAATGAAGCTTTGTGGCGTATGGCGGCCGGAAGGGCAACTAGGGAGGTCCTTTTGAGCGAAGCCGGTTTTGAGATGGTTTTCCGGACCCAGAATTGGGTCCGTCGGAGGAAGCTGTTTTGTAGATGATTTGGTTTCTTGTTGGGGCAAGCGGGGTGCATATCGGTTGCTGCTTGAACCCAGTTGAAGGTAGCTTTTTATTATTTCGTTTCGTCTGGTGGCTTGATTGTTTTGCTGCTAAAAGAAGGCGCATCAGCCTTTTGCAGCCTTGGTGATTGCTTGAAGTGTTTCTTGCTGTTGCGGAGTTTGTGGGTTTTCGCGAAGGTGGCCGGCTTCCATTTGAATGATTGTATTGAATACTTTACTGCCCCTTGTTGGCCCCCCTTGCCCCTCTAGACTCCTACCGAAGTTTGCAGCCCAGAAAGAACATGAATTATGATCTTTTCAGTCAATCCCGTCATCAATTAATAGTATTAATTGAAAACGGGATGGAGTAAGAATCTGCTTAGGGAAAGATGTGGGAAGGTGAAGTATTGAAGGCTCTCTTACTCCGCCATCGTTTCGATATCGTGTCAATTACATTGGGTAATTAAATTAAAACATGCCACGGAGTAGCGGAGTAGCGCGGAGTAGCGACGGATTGGTGAATGTTGCCTGGGTGGTGCTGCATTGCAATCGCCGCATTGGAGCTAGGGAACGGAGACAGCTGATACCACATGTGCGCTTTCAGGTTCCATTTCTGGGGCCGGAAAGTCAATTGAAATCAGGCTTCGCATGTGCGGGCCTCCTCTGTAAGACAACAACAAAACCTACTGCAGCAACCCACCAACCGCCTGCAACCGAAACTGCACTAGAAGGCGCACAGGAACCAAGTAAAAACTCTTGGATTGGGAGCCAGCGCAAGATGTATATCTTCTATGGGTATTTTTTTCACTTTTCTGATGAAGCAGTGAAAGGTGCAAGGAGGAGGCGCAGCAAACCACGGGCTTGACCAACACATGCGCAGCAACCTTAAGGCTGCCATGCGTGCCTCGGGCAGGTCTCGGTAAGCCTTGGAGCGCCTTGAATGCCAACAAACCTGCTTCATCATGGCTCCCAAAACAGGATTCAAAAAACTAGTAGAAACATGGCGGCCAGAAAGAGACCTCGACTGTTGTTTGTTTTTGGGTTCCCCCCCCCTTCGCCCCCCTTAGACTTTAACGTGGCAACTTTGCGGGTCGGGTTGTGTATGTTGCCCGGAGTTCAGTATCATCCGATTAAAGAATGATAACATAGACCCGAACAAGCCGGCGGCGGAAGTTTCCGAAAAATAAATGATCTATAGTTCAAAGACAACCTGTCCCGACCGTGTCCTTCCCTCGACACTCCACACCTCACACTGCACACTGCACTCTTCACACTCCAAACTTCAAACTTCACACTCCACACTTCACACTCCACACTTCTCACTTCTCACTGCTTCCATCACATTCCAAACCTCACACTTCACACTTCACACTGCACACTTCACACTCCAAACCTCACACTTCACACTCCACATTTCACACTTCTCACTTCTCACTGCTTCCTTCACACTCAAAACTTCACACTTCACACTTCCCACTTCGCACTTCACACTCCACACTTCACAGTCCACACTTCACACTTCTCACTTCACACTTCTCACTTCTCACTCTTCACACTTCACACTTCACACTGCGCTCTTCGCACTCCAAACTTAAACTTCACACTTAACACTTCACACTGCACACTTCACACTTCTTCACACTCCAAATCTCACACTTCACACTGCGGTTTTCGCACTCCAAACTTAAACTTCACACTCCACACTTCACCTTCACACTTCACACTGCACACTTCACACTCCAAACCTCACACTTCACACTTCACACTGCGCTCTTCGCACTCTAATCTTAGACTTTACACTTCACACTTCTCACTGCTTCCTTCACATTCCAAACCTCACACTTCACACTTTACTAGTATTACGCATGCAGCCAAAGCAGGAAGCAACCTTGCAATCCCATTTACATTGCGGGAAGGATCCTACAGTTGCAAATCACAATGGAATTCCATCGGCAACTCATTCACCAGCACCACTTGCAATCCGATTTACATTGCGGGAACGATCCTACAGTTGCAAATCACAATGGAATTCTGTCGACCACACATGCACGAAAAACAGTTGACACCCCATTTACAATGCAGAACCGATCCGAGAATGATCCGAGACCGATCCGAGCATGATCCGACCACACACGAGACCGTCTCGCACCCGTCGCACCGCAGAGGTAGATCATCGAGGTTCGGGGACACACTTTGTATGGAAAAACATAGGGTTTCGTGCATCTGCTATCTCTCAAAAACGCATTTCGTGCGAGACTTCCTTCAAAACTCCATCGGCAACTCATCCGGCAGCACCACTTGCAATCCCATTTACAATGAGGGAACGATCCTAGAGTTGCAAATCACAATGGCAATTCCATCAGCAACTCATCCACCAGCACCACTTGCAATCCCATTTACATTGCGGGAACGATCCTACAGTTGCAAATCACAATGGAATTCTGTCGACCGCACATGCACGAAAAACAGTTGAAACCCCATTTACAATGCGGAACCGATCCGAGCATGATCCGAGACCGATCCGAGAATGATCCGACCACACACGAGACCGTCTCGCACCCGTCGCACCGCAGAGGTAGATCATCGAGGTTCGGGGACACACTTTGTATGGAAAAACATAGGGTTTCGTGCATCTGCTATCTCTCAAAAACGCATTTCGTGCGAGACTTCCTTCAAAACTCCATCGGCAACTCATCCACCAGCACCACTTGCAATCCCATTTGCATTGCGGGAACAATCAATGCCCTAACTAACTCTTTCTTTGACTAACCCTTTCCCTGACGAACTCTTTCTTTGCTAACTCTTTCTTTGACTACCTCATATATCCTGACTAACTCTGTCTTTGACAAACTCTTTCTTTGACTACCTCATATATCCTGACTAACTCTGTCTTTGACAAACTCTTTCCCTCACTAACTCTTTCTTTGACTAACTCTTTCTTTGACTAACTGTTTCTTTGACTAACTCTTTCTTTGACTAACTTTTTCCCTGACTAACTGTTTCTTTGACTAACTCTTTGTTTGATTAACTCTTTCTTTGACTAACTCTTTCCCTGACTAACTGTTTCTTTGACTAACTCTTTCTTTGACTAACTCTTTCTTTGACTAACTCTTTCCCTGACTAACTGTTTCTTTGACTAACTCTTTCTTTGACTAACTCTTTCCCTGACTAACTGTTTCTTTGACTAACTCTTTCTTTGACTAACTCTTTCTTTAACTAACTCTTTCCCTGACTAACTGTTTCTTTGACTAACTGTTTCTTTGACTAACTGTTTCTTTGACTAACTCTTTCCCTGACTAACTCTTTCTTTGACTAACTCTTTCTTTGACTAACTCTTTCCCTGACTAACTGTTTCTTTGACTAACTCTTTCTTTGACTAACTCTTTCTTTGACTAACTCTTTCTTTGACTAACTCTTTCTTTGACTAACTCTTTCTTTGACTAACTCTTTCTTTGACGAACTCTTTCTTTGACGAACTCTTTCTTTGACTAACTGTTTCTTTGACTAACTGTTTCTTTGACTAACTCTTTCTTTGACTAACTGTTTCTTTGACTAACTCTTTCTTTGACTAACTCTTTCTTTGACTAACTCTTTCCCTGACATTCTAAAAGTCCGTAACACGGAAGTTTCTCCCCCTAAACTTCCTTTGAATATATATTTAAAACCGGATGAATCCTTTGTTTACATTGGGGGAAGAGTTTCGATTTCATGACTCCAGCAGATTCCGTAAGAAGGCTGGAGATGCAAAACTTCGATTTTACCACAGTTTTGTGCCAGGTTTGATGTCTTTAGCTGCGGAGTCTTGCCGGAGTCGGGCGGAGTCGGTACACCTGCTGAAACCCTATTTACAATGGGGAAAGGGTTGAAAGAGTTCCAACTTTGTGACTCCAGACGTCTCCGCAAGAAACCGCAACATGCGCAAGATGATGTCACTGAACTGTTCGATTTGTTTGATGCCCATTTTTGGGGTTGGAAAGGTATATAGAATTTGGACTCCCAAAGGTGGTCCTCCCCAGTACTGTGTCATAATCATCGCCAAGGAAGAAACGGGAGACTCAGAACAGACGCCAGGAGGCATTGCTCGAGCAGCCCCCAACGCCAAACGATCTCGGCAACTCCTCTTAGCCAAAAAGCATGGGCTACGCAGTGACCGCAATTATTACATGCCATCTAACTTAGCAGATGCAATGATTCGACTGTTTGACGGCTCATCCAATGAAGGTCTGACCACCCTCAGCCAAATCCTCCGTCGAGGCCAGCACACGCTGGGTCAGCTATGGACAAACCAGCTCTCGCCACAATCTACCGAAGACCTGAAGGCGACGAACGCTGTCCTCCCTGGCCTGAGCACAATTTGAAGCAGCCCAGCCACATGAGCAAAAGCAACTTCCCACAATTGTGGACACCGAACTGCTGGCAGGCACAACAGTCAACTTTCCACGGTCCCTGGTACGCCTTGCCTAGATTTTGCAACATGCCGCGACTCTCCTACCCATGGCTGGCGACATACAAGCAGTGCTAAACTTCCATACCGCAGGAGTGAGCGACATCCATGCATGGGGATTGATGCTACTGTCTAGCTCAAGAGTTAGCCCGGTGACATATCATTCAGTAGTGGCTGTCAGATACCCTGATCTTTGCAGACTCATTAACGACATGTGGGAACTCGGAAGTTTCGCCTCCGGAGAACTTCCAGACAGGCCACCAGGGTTCCAGTTCGTGCTTTGGAACACCAATGCTAGAATCAATGGGCTAGTTGCAACAGACCTAGAGACGCTCGTATCAGAAGTGCTTGCTCCTTTCCCCTCGAATGCCTGGTTCGCCAATGGGCTCTTCGTAATGACCACTGCAACAGATCACAAGAACAACCTCAACCGTTCAGTGCTCAAGAAAGATTACGCCCGCACTCTCCGCGTAGAAACAATAGCCAACTCAGCAGGAGGGACAGCACAGGTAGCAATCGTAGCCCAGCCGAGTATTGGATTTCTAAACGCGAAGTACTACTCCAACGGCTCCCGAATATTGCCACACGGTTGTGCAGTGGAATTTGTTCTTAGATATTCTTAATGCAACTGAACATTAAAAACCTTTGCGTTGCAGACTTTTTTGGGTCATAGAAACCAACGTATCAGAAAATGTATAGATGCTCTTGCCATCTCTTGCCAGTGACTGTGGCATGTGAGCCTGGTGATGCAGCACTCGTGAGACGAAGACGATCTTGTTTGGAGAGCCTGGACAGCAAACGGTTCACCTTCGTGCAAGCTATGCAAGCTGTCGTAGGCACCTGGACTTCAGGCTCGGACCTGAAGTCCTCACCTCACCGAAGCGCAGGAAAGCTTCGCGCCGCGCGGGTCGAGGTACCGTCCAACCGCAGCTCCACAGCGGTATCGCCGATTGACGAGTTGCTTTCTTGGGTCGTGTCAAGAACTGACCAGACCCATTTCCAAAAGAATCTGTTTTGAGGTTCATCTCGAGCGTTGAATTCATGAACTTGCGCCGGTACCAAGATGGGCCGGCCGCTTTCCTGTACATCTGTCTCACTTTCTCAGTGCCTGTGCCCGACATGAAGATAATGAAGATCAAGATGTTTCCATGGTGACTGAAGCCCTGAACCTTGCCACAGCTCAATGACTTGTCATGGAAATGCGGGGATTGTCTATTGAGGCTCGGCAGAGCATTGCGAGTGTCAAATGTGGCAATCCAAAACACTTCCGAGAAGTTTCACAGATCAACTAGCTCCGCTAGCTGGTAGTTGGTGCCACTGAATCCCCGTGTGAATTTCCCCTAGTAAATGCTATGACCTGGGTCCCGGAAAGTGAACCAAAAAATTACAGTGAAATTTCCAGAAACCATTTAGTAGAGAATCATGATTTTTCAATAAAAATCAAGTAAACATCTCTAGGCCCATGATCCACATTTAGTAGTTGAGAGGTAAAGTTGATATCTTAGTCGAGTCATGTTGGTCTCTTACGAGACTTCGAACATATATCAACATCTTGCACTTTAGCTGAACCATGGGCCCACATTTAGTAGTGAAAGTCGATCATGCATTTACATCCATTTAGTAGAGCTTGAGGCTATGCAAACTGTTTCTTCGCTACAAAATGGTTACACAGCCTTCACCTTAAATTCACAGGAGGATGCCACTGAAAGTTGGAATGTGGCCAATTATTTCGCAGATGAACAGATCTTGACTGCTCAATGCCTTAAGACTTCATTGACAGCTAGAATGGGTAGATGAACAGTTAAATGGTGCATGTTTGGCCCTTTGCGAAATGCCTCAGATTTAAAGACTGTTGCTTCAGGGTATCTGGGTTGCACGAGTGAATTTGCAAGCAAACCTTGGGCAGCAATAAGTAGTAAGTGGCCGATTGTTTTCATGGGGTGCTTCACTGCAATGCCGAAGCATGCATAGATGGTGTGTTTAAACGCAAGATTCCCTTCACTACTTTTGAAATGAGGCATTCACGCCGCTGCAATTCGATGGGTTCCTATCAAACGCATTTCCCGAAATTTCTAGAAGACTATCATTTACGGGTAAATCACCTTCGCCTGACTCATCAGTCCTTCTTAGGGCTTGTTTTGGAGGCCATTGTGAAGCAGAAATGCCAACGAAGCTGTGTTGGAAAGCGAGAATAGACGGGGCAATTGCTACCTTGGGGACCAGCCCAGGTCCATCAGACTGGTTAAAAACAAGCTGCTCCCAGCACCGAGAGCGCAGAAAAGCGGTCAACCCAAGTGCCACAAAGCCATCTAGACTCGTTAATGCTTCCTGAGATTATTTGATACCAAGCAGGTATGAAGCTTCGATCAGATTTCAAACTTTTTTCCAGCAGGCTTTTGTATCCAATATCGAACAATTTCAGTAAGTAAGGGGTTTCAAAAAGCTTCATATTTCAAGAAGCTTCAATCAGATTTAATCAGAATTAGGAAGCCTCGAGAAGCCTTACATCTACAGAACCAACAATGAACTTGAATAATGTATGCCTCCTACAAGCAGGGTGCATTTGCGCACCCACACTCTGGTTTGAAACGCGGCACCGGCATCTAAAAGGACCCCTTCGCCTGCGCGGAAAGGGTCCGTCTTGTTACCGGAGGTTTCGTTGCACCTTAGTTATAAGTGCTTCACATCGATTTTGCCGTTTCATGTCCAGGTCTGAGGGAGTCGGCTGAGGTTATTTCAGATTACCAATCCAAGCGTCAAATCGTGAAGATGTCAAATGATAGACTTGTTCCGCCATGACATGCTTTTGCCAAAAAACTTCGTCGCCGGGAATCGCAAGGGAAGATTTAAAAGGTATGACGTGATCATCGTGAAACCCACTGGTTCAGATACAGCAACTTAAGGTCCACTCTTAAGATCATCCAAGGCCATTCGCACGTGATACCCACAATTAATTAACCAACAGATCGGAAAGGTGGCACAAGTCTCCTTAAGGAGGCTGGCGACCAGCCAGCCCCGTTAAGGAGGTTCCGACCCTTCAAACCCCGAACATCATGCTTTCCAATTTTGTTAAACATGAGTCAGCCGAGTATTGTTTGCTTGCAAAGCTCCCTGGTTCAATATTGTTTTGGGATGTTTTGGGTAATTTCGTTGGCCCTGACTTAAGATCATCCAAGGCCTTTCGCACGTGATACCCGTTCCCCGACAACTATTGACCAACATATCGGAAAGATGGCGCAAGTATCACAAGTACCCTTCAAAGTGGCGCATCCAGAAATTCTACCGCTGCTTGAAATGTCCTTTGGCCTGGGGGATGTTTGAACGTGAAGCTGCATTTAGCAAACCTGCATTTGCCAACTGCCAGCAGCATTGCTTCAAGCGGATTTGGATGAATTGTGTCCAGGCCTGCAAGGCCAAGAGGCTCCAAGTCCTAAGTTACTTTTGCCGTGGCTAAGATCGCCCCGGTCATCTCTACTCGGCTGCATCTCTGATGCCACATCTCCGTGAAAATGCAATCTCTCCTTTTCTGAAAACTTTTGAAGCCGTTACTACTCTGTTAAAATGCCGTGAAAACACGTGAAATTTCACGCTCGAAGTTTTTTTCGCCTTACGGATCCAAATGCCATATCTACTCGAAAGGCCTAAGTAACTTGCGACTCGGAGCCTCTTGGATCCCTTGGCAAAGCTGTAGTGGCTGGCAGCTTTGGAAGGTGTGGCTCATGACTGTTTCGGTCCATCAATAGAGAGGTGATCAGTTCTTTGGGCCCAAGTCACACGATCCACATCAGTTTTGCCACCCGTTGTGGTGTCGTTTTTGACGAAAGCTAGCGGTAACCAGCTGGGGGAGGGAGCAAAAATTGCCATCCACTTGTAGCCGGGTGATGATTGCGACAGAGTCAATTGATTCATATTGAGTCTGTCAAAGCTTCGGAAGGCTGTTCCCATGGTGCCGCACTTCATGTGCCCAGCCGGCCACCAGGTGGGCTCGATTCCCCCACCCAATGAACCTGGGCAGTTGGTTCCGTACTCGTCAACTGGCTGGAAGGTCGCGCCAGATGGCACTGTGACTGTGCCGAGGTTGGCACCTGGAGATAGTACCATGCTTCGTCGAGCAAGTGTTGTCGTGTCACCTATGCCACGCCTGGGCACCAAAGGAATTGGAATGTGTCCGAACCACTCTTCTTGATCTGCAACGTTCGCCCTGCGAGAAATCGCAGGCTCCGATAATTTTTTTGGCGTTTCCTCCCCCGCGGTCCCCCGGCTGGCTTTTTCACAAGCAGTTTTTCCGTGGATCAATCCCGGGGACATCGACGCCATATCGTCTCCGTCAGCATCATCAGTCCACTTCGTCTCGCCCAATTCCTCACACACCGCTCTTTCACCACACCTTCCTCCTCCCTTGGGCCTCCCAGCTAGCTTTCGTCCCTTACACCTTGGCCTCACGCAGGAAAACCATGCGCTTGGGGTTCCCTATATTCAGAAACAGCCAAGTATTCAGAAAACTTAGCTAATACCTGCCTCGCAGTTTTCTTTTCTCTTTGCAATTTTGAGGCACGCTCAGAGCCAATTTTGAAAGCACCTTGGGGTAAGGCTGTCCATATTCCTCAGCGCGCATCGCTTCCATTTGTGTGAAAATATGACATCTGTGAGGAGATGTCCGACATCTGTGGTGAGATGAATCCACTTGGTCTTTTCTGCATTGGAAGAAGTGAATTTGTTTTTCATCTTGATGATGAGCTCAACCGTGATGGTTGACATCGTATTTGCACGTTTCATGTTTTGCACATTTTATTGGAGATGACGAAACCCAACAACGATATACTTTTCGTCTTCTTTGAGTACTTTGATTGCACGGAGAACATCGTGAGGATTTGAATTTGTATAGTGACATGGAAAATCAAACCATTTTCCATATGTTTTGCTTTAGTTTTGCCGGCAGAACGATGGCAGAATCATCGCAGAATGATCGCAGAAGTGCACGAAGGAATCGTGAGAAGATCGTAGAATTCATTTTGTGACTTCGGAAGAAGGAACTGTGTTTTACATTGATCGGAGAAGTTTAGTTTGTTTTGTCTCTCAATGATGATAGCGAGAGCAACGTTCTGAAAGGCATTCAGAACTGGAGTTGCTAACAGATCTGAGGGAGACATCATGAATCATGTTTTGGTGCTTGAAATGTTTCAACGTTTTTCAAACACTCAAACTTATTTAAACAAACAAACCATGTCTTGATGTAAAGACTTTTTGTGAGGACATGTGTTTTTGATCGCTTTTGTGAAAGTTAGCAGAAAGATGCTGACTGGCGACTCCGCATCATTTTGTGTCAAGGCGTGACACACCAACAAGAACCATAGCGACATGAGCAAGATATGTTCCCTTGTTGCTTGTGTGTGTAAAAGTGGCTGAGCTCTGGGAGTGGTTGACTTGGTTGCGTGGACGGTCTTAGTGAGTTAAGGACGACGTCCTGGACGCTGACCCAAGCAGAGGTTTCGAAGGCCTGTCAGCCTTCCGCATGGTAGCGGAGCTGCCTGCTTGCAGCTCGTAGAGGCGTAGTAGGAATGGATCCAGGTAGTGTGAGCCAAGGTGTGCAAGGTTGTCCTAGTCCTGGTATGGCTGAAAGAGGTGAAGGAAGTAGTGGTACCGGAAATGGTGGTTGTAACCGTAGTGACGGATTGCCGCCAGTGCCAAGAACGCCTAGTCAGCAAGGTAGTGGATCTGGGATGGATGGACAAACACCTGAAGTAAGTAACATGCCCCAGCAGCAGCCACAGCAACAACAAGCAAATGTGTCACAGAACGTACAGGGATTTGCGAGCACGACAAACCTGGATGCAGGTGGTCAGGTAGGTCCGGTGCAGGGATGTCAGCAAGGAAATGTCCCCGGAATGCAAGGACCGGGACCAGCATGGTTTGGTGCGCAATGGATTCCCCAACAACAAACGTTTATGCAACAGAATTCGCAAGCGCGTGTGCCAAGTTATGGTTGTGCGAGTATGCCTGGTGGACCAAGGTCTGGAGATTTTCCAAACTTAGGAGTGAACCCAATGAGTTGCCAAGGAAACATGCCGAGTGGCCCGGTTGGAGCGAGCTTGGGAGGCTTGACGCCTCAGGCGGCGCAGATCCAAGAGGTCATGGCCATGTTAGGTAGCATGAGTGAGGGACAGCTACAGACAGTGCAGCAGCATATGCAAGATCGTTTTGTAACTATGCAACAGAGAAGAGGGGTTCCAGAAGTGTTTGGTGATGGTCTTGGTAGGGCAGCTGATTCGTCGTTTGTGACTCCGCAGCCATTTGATGTTTTGCCTGGTTTTGGTGTTCAACAATCAAATCATGGAAATTCACAGCAATTGGATGTCTTCGCCAAAAGCGAAAAATGGTTGACACCGGCACCAACACCAGTAGGAACTTGGAAGACAAGAGAAGAAGAGGTGTTAGGTTGGGCTGGCTATTTGGATGAGTTGTCATCCTGGGCAGCTGGTGGAAGTTTAGAATTTTCTGTGTAGAAATCCAGCATAGTAGCCGTTGGCCCGGTCCCATCAGATGGAGTGCTCTCAGTGGAGCACAACAGGCAAGGTCTCGAAGGCTTATGTCCATCTTAAAAGCTGCGTTTCACGACAACCCCAGGTGTGTGGCGTTGGTGAACGCCTTCAGTGAGGGTGTGGCATTACATGGAGTAGGATCTAGTGACAGAGTGGCAGTAGCAGTAAACCAACAAGCAAACGGGTTTGAACTGCTTAGGCAACTTACTCTTGAATTTTCTCTGAGGTCAAGATCCGAAGCGCTCTCACTAAGGACGCAGATTGCAGGGAGATCCTTTGTCCTGGCGGCGACACAGACATCGCCGAGTTCCTTGGTTAGTGATACTATCAGAAGAATTGACTATGAAGCTGCAAGGTTCTCAAGGTTGCTAGGAACTCTCCCTATGCAGGTGGACACCACAGGACTGAAGCTGGCAGATTCTGACATGCTAGTTGTTCTGTTGAAAAGCTTGCCTGAAATAGTGAAGAACTACGTTCTCCACCACAGCGGCGCAGACAATTACGAGTCCTACAGGAACGCTGCGATGCGGTGGGAAGAGCAACAACGCCTGTTTAGCGATTTTGAGACAACAGGTCACAGCAAGAGATTGAGTTCCCTGGAGGGGAATGTAGAACATCATTCTCTTGATGCCGAACTTGTAGATGCGGTGGAAGGCAGATGCGGGAAGTGTGGCAGTCGGAAACACACTGCAGCAGCTTGTACCGCAGACATGAGCAGGATCCGGTGCTTTAGATGCGGTAAGACCGGACACATCAGCTTCAACTGCCCTGAGAGCCGAGAAGGTAAGGGTAGTGTAAGGACTGACACTTGGGACAAGAAAGGTTCCAAAGGAAAAGGCTCTAAAGGTAGCAAAGGAAAAGGAAAGAAAGGCAAGTTGAATGAAGTTTCAGAGGATTGGACCGACTGGACTGCTGAGAGTTGGGACGATGATGACTATTGGTGGCATGACCAATGGCCGGAGAGCTGTGATGGTCAATGGGGAGTTTCGCAGACATGGTGGGACGATGGTTCTGGATGGTATTGCGACGGGTATGGGTATACCTGGCAACAGGGACCAGTCCAAAGTGCGGAACCGAGTGCAAGTCACGACAATAAGTCTGATGTCCAAAAGACTGGCAGTGTCGGAAGCATGATCATAAATCCTTTGTTGTTTGACATGACATGTGAAACCACTGGAGGTCTTAGGTTTGTGCATGAGCATGAGGTTGCTGACATGGAAACCGAAAATAGGCTTGTGGTTGGTTGCAAAGACTTTGAAAGTGAGTTGGCTGACACGGGTTGTGTGCTGGCAAGGAGTTGCGACAGCTGTACTCGTGAGTCAAAAGAAGATGAACTGGCTGACATGGGTTGTGTGCTGGCAAGGAGTTGCGACAGCTGTACTCATGAGTCAGAAGAGAAAGATGAGCTGACTGACACGGGTTGTGTGCTGGCAAGAGGCTGCGACAGCTGTACTCGTGAGTCAGAAGTAGTGAGAAGTGAAGTGGCTGACATGGGTTGTGTGCTGGCAAAGAGTTGCGACAGCTGTACTCATGAGCCATGGTTTTGTGGTTTGAAGTGTGGAGATGAGGTTGGACTTGGTGACAGTTCCAACTTGGAGACACGTTTTGTTAATGACCCCAGCCGAGACTTGTGTGCCACTGTACCGATGAAAGTCGTTTTGGTGCGTGCACATGACTGGTTTTACGACCACAGTGAGGTTTCGGTTGAACAACAGATTGAACCTTATTTTGAGTTTTTGCGACCTTTGCTTTCACAGGTCGCTGACAACACCGATGCTTCTTGGTGGCTTCTTGACTCTGGTGCATCCACAAGTGTTTTGGCTGAATCGAACTTGTCAGCCTTCAGGTCAGTGCTGCAGGACAGTGAGGGGTTAGGTGGCTACAAAGCTGCCAATGGATCCTCAGTCAACATGTCAGGCACTGCTGAGATTGGAGTACAGATGCACATGTCAGGCACATCAGGTGATGATTGGTGTTGGAAGAAAGCACGTTTGAATGTTTTGGTGGGTTCCATCCGGCACAACATTTTGTCAATCACTTCATTGGCAGATTCGGGATGGAGATTCACACAAGGTCCAAAAGGTTTTGATTTGTTTCATGAGAAGCTTGGAATGCATTGTCTTGATGTTGCTTATTTTGCCAATTGTCCTTGGGTTCGTTTGTATCCCGATGTTGGTAGTAGTAGTGCATACAGGTCTGACTTGACTGTGAGTAACACTCATGACTTTTCTGTCGCAGCTGTGTCTGGAGGAGACGACAATGAACTGGCACGTCACCGGAGACAGGGACATATTCCATTCAATCCGAATTGCTTGGAGTGTGCCAAGGGTCGTTCCGTCTTTCAGCACAGAAGAGACAAAGGTGACAGGAAAGAGGTTTCTATTCAGGCCGATTTTGCATTCCTCAAGACATCAGGCGAGATCGCCGCAGACGAACTCCCAGGTTCGGTGAAGATCCTTGTGTTAACCGAGATGATGTCGAGGTGCATTGGCTATGTGGTGGTTGGAGAAGATGTCGAAGCAGCCAGGAGACAGATTGTTGTATGGCTTCAACATTTTGGGTTGACTTCGAAGGCAGTCTCCATTGACGTCCACACCGATAGCGAGAGGGCCGTGGGAGAGATCATTGGACCTCCACTGGCCGATACACGTTCGCTATTCGGAGAGCCGCGCCACAACAACATCGATCAATTGGGTCGGCTGAGCGAGCAGTTAGGGAATTAAAAGAATCCTTTTCTGTGTTAAGGGCTGATCTGAATGCACAAGGGTTGGATGTCACATTTTCACATGAGAATTTGGTTGATGTTTTGACGTATTTGGCTTTGTGCAACAACCATTTTTCGACATCACGAGGTTCAGACAGAAGTCCATTGGAAATGGTTTCAGGAAGGAAGTTATCCAAACCAGTTTCGACTTTGTTTGGTGCTCAGGTTTTGGCAGAAATTCCTGATTCAATTCGGCAGCATTCACCACTTTCCACGAGGAATGTTGAGTGTACTTTCATTCACATGGGATTGGAACGAGGTCCAGTTTTGCAAGGTTTCATTCGTGTGGATGGCAAAGCTGAGTTGATGCGTTTTGTAGCTAGAAACATCAGGGCTATTTCACCTTTGAGATGGGATTTGGATTCGGGACAGGGTGTTTTGACTCAATTTGACACTGGGACTGTAGGTAGTAGACCCCAAATTGTGAATGACAGTGGGACTGCACCAGCTGATATGAGTCAGCTACCTCCTGAAGAGTTGCGAAAGTTGAAAGGTCAGAGTTTGCCGGCACCTTCACAGCCCAAACTCGTCTTGCCAGAGTCCAGCAGTGTGAAGGAGAAATCTGGTGAGTTGCGTTTGGCGCCAGCAGTGCCATTGGCAAGATCGAACGTTGTCGTGACTCCACAGGAAGTTCCAGCAGAGCCGTCTCGAGTTTCTGTCACTCCGTCTCCTACGTCACCAGCAGATACTGCAGATGTAGCCATTGGTAGTCCTGAAAGTTCTGAAAGAACTTCACCTGACGTATCACGTTTTGAACCGACTCGTCGATGTCCAGCATGTGAAAGTGGCATGGAAGCACCTGGTATTAGGCACAACAAGGAATGTAGAAAGCGTTTTGCTGAGTTTGAGGAACAACGGAGAAAGGAAAGACGTGTTGAACCTGCACTCTCTCAGGAGAGCCCTGTAATTGTACCCCAGGTTCAGGTACCAGTAGAAGAGGTCGATGATGATGAAATGGTATCAACACCTGAGTCCGCTCGGCGACAGCCGGAAACACAGGTTGAATACACTAGAAGGTTTAAAAGGAAAGCTGAGACCGACCGAGAACAGTTGGAAAGAGAGATCCGTGAAGATTCTGAGGAACTGCTTCAAACAAACATGGATTTTGACTGGTTTTGGGTTGGTAGTGGTGAGCCTGTGTTGGTTGCGAGTTTGGGCACACTTGAAGGTCCAGCATCTTTTGCTCCGGCAACATCTCCAGAAATGTTTTCTGGTTCTCTTGATTCTGTTTGTTTCAATCGAGGCAATGAGCATGATTTTGTGAAGATGCGTCTTGGAGGTCAGGATGTCTTGGTTTGGAAACCAGACAGTATCATTGATGACCAGAGTTTGCAAGAGCTTGATTTGGAACAAGGTTTCAAAGGTATGCAAGAGGAGGTTAGGAACTTGGAACACTGCAAGACTGGCCGCATCATCACCCAGTCAGAACTGGACGACATGAAGAAGGCTGTTCCGAACCTTCGTTTGATCCAGTCGAGGTGGGTTGCAGCTTACAAAAGCAGTGAGAGGGTTCGAACCAGGATTGTTGCAAAGGACTTCAATCGTGGCTCCTCAGCTAGATCTTTGGGATTTAGTAGTCCTACCCCTTCGATTGAAAGTGTTCATTTGGTGCTTGCAATGGCAGCGACACGGAAGATGCTTTTGCGTGCATTGGACGTGAGTCATGCCTTCATGCATAGCCCATTGGGAACTGGTGTGCATGTTGTCTTGAAAATGCCGTTGTCGATTAGCTTTCCATCAGGTGAAGCGACCTACTATTTGCTTGAAAAGGCATTGAACGGGTTACGTGATGCTTCACTGGCATGGTTGCAGCTTTTGACATTTACGGTTGAACATGTAGGCCTTTGGTCTGACTCGTTGGAACCGTGTGTGTATGGTGGACAGATTGTGAAAGATGGTCATGAAATTGGATTTTGCTTGTGTGTGGTGTACGTTGATGACATTCTGTTGTTGGCGACCACTAAGGAAGCCGAAGAACATGTGGTTGCAACTTTGTCGTCTGTAGTGCCTGTGAAGACAACTGGAGAGATCGGAGAAGAGGGAGGATCCCTGACCTTTATTGGTCGTGTCATCAAAAGAGAAAGAGATTCCTCTGAGATCACTCTGGGTGTCGATCCACATTATCTTGACTCTACGTTTCTGGATTATGGCGTTACCCGTGGGTCTGAGAATGTGCCTGACATTTCGGGACATCTGGAGAAAACACTCACGGATAGCAACTTTCAGAAACCTTTGTCAGATGAAGCATACTCACGCTTCAGGAAGGCGTTGGGAAAATTGCTTTGGTTGTCGCAGGTGCGTCATGACTTGAAGACATGGATGTCTGTTCTTGGGACACAGCAAGCGAAACCGATGCACGGAACTGAACAAGCATTGAAAGCAGTCTTGAGATTCTTGTATGTTGACATGCATGCATGCTTGTGTCTACCGAGCAGAGATGAGACCATCATGAGTCAAGTGGACGATACTCAACTGAGATCAGTCCATCTTCACTCTTTCAGCGACGCTTCACATGCGCCGTATCGTTTCAACAACCGCAAAGGTGTTAGCGGTGGAGCTGTTTTAGTTTTGAGAGGTCATTGGTAAGGTCTCTGAGCCGACAACAACAAGCTTTGAGCTTGAGTTCATGTGAGGCAGAGCTCTATGGTTTGCAATCAGTGTGTCAAGAAAGTGTTGCGTTTGGAAGACTGGTTCACCGTCTTCTTTTTGCACTTCATGAGATCGATGAGCCAGAAGAAGTTGTGATTTGGCTGGAGAGTGATTCAAGCTCCGCATTGCAACTTGTGAGGTCCATGGATGTGCCACGACGTTCACGACACATTGAAATAAGATTGCATTGGTTACGAGAGCAGATGAGAGAGGGTTTGTTGAAATTGAGACACAGGAGTGGTGTTGAAAATCCAGCAGATCTTTTCACTAAATGCTTGAATGCTAAAGCTTTCTATAAGCACCGATATGCTCTTGGGATTGTTGTTCCAGATGGTTTGACAGCTGAGTTGGCAGAACTTCGCGAGCTGAGTGTGTTGCAGCAGGTGTTGACTCAGGGTTCTTCAATTGCGATTGTGGAACTGTGTTGTTCGGAACATTCGAACTTGAGAAAGGTTTGTGAAGTTTCAAAGGTCCCATACATTGGTGTAGTTGCTAAGGTGCAGAGTTCTGGAACGTTGAGTCGTGTAGCTGTTTGCATTCGACATTGGAAGAACTCGTCATGTCCACCTTGGGTGCATATTCATGCATCGACTCCTTGTGGAAGTGGAAGTCCGCTTCGCAATTTCAATCCGGACTCAGTCACTGAAAAGGACCAGGAATGGGATGAGATCATCAACGCGATTGGTGGTTACTTCAAACATGCAGACTCATGTTCGTTTGAGCTCCCAGAACGAAATACCATTTGGTCCCGACCTGAGACAGTGAATCTTTTGCAGAGTTTTGACATGAGGCATGAGGCTTTGGTGAGGTTGTGCAAGACTGGATGCCAGAACAAGGATGGTATTCCGATTGGAAAGACATTGAAGTTTGTTTCCAGTTCAGCTTGGTTTGCATTAAATCTTCACTCCAAACTTTCTACATGCACATGTCAGACTCATGCAGAATTTTATCAAATCAACTATACTGAAACAGCGTTTTACCGAAAGTTGGCAAGATACATTTTGATTGCGGTCAAACATGCTTCGAAGAAGAGTTGAATTCTCGTTTAAAAGGGGGACCCTGTGACAGAGAGAGACAGAAGTTGGATCCATGTTTCGTTTCATTACGTTTCATTTTCTGTTTGCACGTTGTTTTTCAAACAAACGTTGCCAAAGACAAACAGGAGTTTTCACCATGTTCCATTTTGTGCAGAGTTTTGTTGCGCGATGCTGTAAGATGCAGTGTGTGTGCGCAGCGCAGAACAATCTGAAAGGTCACTGATCCTATCACGACTGTGATGGCGGTTCGACACTTCGTTTCACGTTCTAGGTTGATTGCTCCTAAGAGTTTAGCCACGGTCTAGTGCTTTTTCACTACCGGACGCGGTTTGGTTTGTAGCCATGGCCAAGTCTGGATGGACGGATGAAGATGAGAAGGCGTTACTTGGTCTTCTTCAGAAGAAGTGGCACACTGAGAATTCAGGGTCAGGCTATGCAGCCGGATCCAGTATTTTGACTCCTTTGGAGAGTCAAGGAGCAATGACAGATGGAAGCAAGCGACTTCGTGAGGCTCTGGATGATGATGAATTCGATGTGATTTCTTCGGCAGCTGAACCTTTGAATGCGCAGTTGCCTGTGATGCCTATCCCGATCTTTCCTGGGATCGCCGACAAGGTCCTTGATCAGCTTACTGCTGATTTGGTGCCTGAAGGCATGAGTTTTCGAGATTGGAGCAGAACGAAGTTTGCGTTTGGAAAGTTTGCCAATGAAGGCAAAACATACCGTGAGATATATGTCGATGATGAGATGGCCGGATATTGCAAATGGAGTATGTGTCACCTGGGAAACAAGAGTACGAGTCCAATTGCAAAGGATTGGTATTCTTTTCTCTGCGCATGCAAGGTTGTGGAGGACTCTGGAAAGGTTGGAAAGCCAAAGGGTTGCTTCACTGGAACTTCAGTGCAGAGGCAGCTGGGTGATTGAGAGTATCTTCATTGGTGCAAAGGCGAGGAAAAGACTATGAGCTGGTTGTTCATTGGATGGTGGACAACGGGACAACTCGTACTATATGTATTGACCTGTCGAGTTTGAGCGATATGTGCTGAAGTCTGGATGGGTTACAGCGTATACCTATGGAATGGAGTTCATCTCAAAAGGGGGTGTGAAAATATGACATCTGTGAGGAGATGTCCGACATCTGTGGTGAGATGAATCCACTTGGTCTTTTCTGCATTGGAAGAGGTGAATTTGTTTTTCATCTTGATGATGAGCTCAACCGTGATGGTTGACATCGTATTTGCACGTTTCATGTTTTGCACGTTTTATTGGAGATGACGAAACCCAACAACGATATACTTTTCGTCTTCTTTGAGTACTTTGATTGCACGGAGAACATCGTGAGGATTTGAATTTGTATAGTGACATGGAAAATCAAACCATTTTCCATATGTTTTGCTTTAGTTTTTGCCGGCAGAACGATGGCAGAATCATCGCAGAATGATCGCAGAAGTACACGAAGGAATCGTGAGAAGATCGTAGAATTCATTTTGTGACTTCGGAAGAAGGAACTGTGTTTTACATTGATCGGAGAAGTTTAGTTTGTTTTGTCTCTCAATGATGATAGCGAGAGCAACGTTCTGAAAGGCATTCAGAACTGGAGTTGCTAACAGATCTGAGGGAGACATCATGAATCATGTTTTGGTGCTTGAAATGTTTCAACGTTTTTCAAACACTCAAACTTATTTAAACAAACAAACCATGTCTTGATGTAAAGACTTTTTGTGAGGACATGTGTTTTTGATCGCTTTTGTGAAAGTTAGCAGAAAGATGCTGACTGGCGACTCCGCATCATTTTGTGTCAAGGCGTGACACACCAACAAGAACCATAGCGACATGAGCAAGATATGTTCCCTTGTTGCTTGTGTGTGTGTGTGTAAAAGTGGCTGAGCTCTGGGAGTGGTTGACTTGGTTGCGTGGACGGTCTTAGTGAGTTAAGGACGACGTCCTGGACGCTGACCCAAGCAGAGGTTTCGAAGGCCTGTCAGCCTTCCGCAATTTGCCAGTGAGACTTTTGGGGGGGCGACAAGTAGAGACGATACGTTGAAAACTCTGCAGCAGCACGTTGGTTTCCTTTCGTAGCGCATCCCCTTTCTGTACGCTCAACCATTTTCAAATTCGAGTTTCCTATCTTGGCAACTGAATACCCAATGTTTGTCCCATGCATATGTCTAGCCTCCGAAGCACAAAAACCAATCAAAACTGACACCCACAATATTCAGCGGGCTCACTTTGGCGGCTGGTTTAAACCTCTATACTATTGGGGGAAACGATGGTTTTGAAGTCTTGAAGTAAACATTTCTTACATTTTCTAGTACAATTTCCGATGGAAGCCTTGAGATAGTTGCTTCATTTGAGAGGATGCGCAGATGAGCGGAACACCGCGTCCAAACCTCTGATGCATTTCCCAGCGACATTGAAAAAATGTCGCTTCCAGTGGCGCGAAAGACAGTCACAGTGACCCGGTGACCAAATCAATAAGTATGTATGCTATGCTTTCCCGGGGGCCGAGAAATTGTTGGTGTATCCTTTGGTCTAAAAATGTTTGAGCGTGAAGTTGGAAATTCAGGATGGCCCCCTCTAGCTTCATTTCCGCCAAATATCATAAAAGTTGAGATCTGACGAGATGGGACACTCTGGGCCCCAAGTTGCAGCAGTTTTGCAATTTCTACGAACGGAAACAAATCCTATGTATGGATATGTATGGGCTATGGGTCGCACCGCTATCAGAATCGCTGGTAAACGGATGTTGATTCCCCGCGACAGGTATTGACTGATCCGGAAGCCAAGTTTTGTTTGATTTCCTCCAATTCAAAGTCCAGATGCTCCACATGAGTGACGTGGAGTTCCCAGTCGTGGCTTTCAGTTTGTCACATGTTTGTGCTTGCACAACTTGGACGATCAGCAGTGACCAGGGGCGCTGTTCTTGTGTAAATCGGCTTATTCAATCCTGCTTTGCACAGCCTGCCAGGATCTTGTGCATTTCAGATTTGTGAGCACGGCAACGGTTTTAATCCTCCCTGATGTGATGCCTAAGAAGTTTCGATTCGTGTGTCCTTTTAGACACAGGCCCGGTCAAGCGTGAAGTTGTTTTCCGCTTGAGCCAAACCAGGTGGAAAACCGGACCGTCACGGTGTTCATGTCCTTTGTGCAAAACAGGTAGCATTTCAGTGGGGGTTCTTGAGAGGTTGTCAATGAATTTGGGCGCAAATGACACCTCCATTTGCCAGGAAGTTCCCCCTATTGTGACGATGGAAGGGAGGCTCCGCCAGCTGAGTTGTCCTGAGTGCCAAATGTGGAGTAGACCAGGTGCAAATACCTTGTGGATCCTTATGTCACTTGGCAAGTGGTGACATGTACATCGCATGGAAAGCAGCGTGACGCCAGCGCCTGCCGGGCTTGAAAGTTGCTGGACTATGCAGGAGCATGAACACTTTGCTCAGTCCTTGACAATCCAATCTCTTCTGACATGACATCTTAGATTCTTTGTGCAATTGCAGGAGGAAAAGAGATATCCAGAGGCTTCTCCACACTTTGGGATGCTCATACGTTCCACGCTTCTCGTTGGGGCTTGTGGGGGTTTGATGACCTGGCTACGATGCAAAGAATTGACTGTTGGACAGATTGATAGCATAGGTTGATACAACAGATTGGATTGCTCCCCTTGGACAGATTTGATAGTTTAGACTTTAGACATACAGGATACTGTTACCGTAGAGGATAGATCGATCGATAGACAGATGGATAAGGTAATCGAAGGAAGTTTAGAAGTCAAACTTCCGACAATATGGACAGATGAAAAGCAGAGTAGGGCAGAGGCAGAGAGAAGAGAAAGATTAGAAGAGAGAAGAGTAGAAGAGAAAGAGTCAGAAGAAAGAAGATGCAGATGCGCGAAACGGTAGGAAAGTCGCGAAACACTGTGGTGGCTCCGGAGGGTCGAAAAGTAGGCTCGCTAAAGCGGCGGGTGCGGAGCCAGCTGGCCAGATGAGAGATGAAAAATTGCACGCCGTTGTGGCCCGAAGCACATTTCGAAGTCAAAATGCACAAACAC